>OMNN01102942.1:0-15000 GCA_900302755.1 Chromis chromis
CTCACTAAGATAAAAGTTCCTGTCCGCTCCTTGCTCAGAGTAGCTCTTAGGAGCTTCGGGAATGACTCCTAAGCTAAGATTCCTTGCTAGGAACTTTTAGGCTAAGTTAGGAGCTCTCTTAGGAGGACTCTAAGATTCTTTGTGAATACGGGCCCAGATGTGTACCTGACACTGCTTTCCTTAGGTCTGATTAAAACCTTTATAAGTTCATTGTTGGACCGCTCGAGTCTGTTTATAAATTTATACACAACATTTCTAATAACAGCATTAAGAGTGGACACGTTATTTAGCACAAACAGCTGACTGGCACTGGTCCACCGTGGGACCTTCAATAATAAACGCAGTGCATCATTATATGCAACCTGCAGCTTCTTAAATTTGGCTCTGCTATAATCACACCACAAGTGAGTAGTGTACAGTGGCATACAGTAGGCTTTAAACAAGGTTATTTTTACCTTGTCAGTACACATGTTAAATTTACGTGCCAACATATTAGCTTGTGCATACAGTTTACAATACTGTCTTTGAATGTCCTCATCATCACAAAGATCACTCCTGATCACATGACCAAGGTATTTGACTTTGTCCACAATATAGAGCTCACTTCCAGATAGACAGAAAGAGGGAAACACAGTCTTACGGTCCTCCTTTGTCCTCACAATCATAACCACACTCTTTTTGGCATTAAACTTAATGTCATATTGCTCACCATATTCCGAGCAGACTCCGAGCAGTTGTTGTAACCCAGCCGAGTATGGTGACATAATGACAAGATCATCTGCATACAGTAGATGGTTAAGGAGACGGTATCCCACCATGCAACATGTTTTACATTGTCCAAGTCTTTGAGAGAGATTGTCCATATAGAGATTAAACAACATGGGGGACTGTCTAACGCCATTTGTCACTAAAAAGGGTCCAGAAGTTGTATTTCCCCATCTGACTTGCATAGTTTGGTTTGTGTACCAAAAACGCAGTGTCCGTATTAGATAAGAAGGAACACCTCGTTGCTGTAATTTTTCAAATAGCTTCCCATGGTTGATTCGATCAAAGGCTTAAAACCCCTGTTCTGGACAACAGAATATTAGTTGCATATCCACTGCTATAAAAACACCTTTGGCAATTGTTATCACTTTGGCCCACCTTGTATTGTTAGCAAGAGGCTGCTTGAATGCCATGGGGAGCTGGGTTTGCACAGCATTCATCTTTATTTCTGTACCAGTGATGTTAACATGGGAGTGATGCCATCTCAAATAACTGAGCAAGTTCATCTTGCTACATACCCTATCTCAGTTGCCACCCAGCTTTCATCCACCTGTCTATCTTTATTGTAGTGAACTGAGAAACTGCAGAGTTCCTAAACAGCAAGGGTTTTCAAGCTCTGGTTGGTCTGTTTTCACCATATGTGGTTGTGCTCAGGGGAAACAGAGATTTGAATTTAGATTGGCACACACAATAAGGTTTCACACGTGCAGCAGATGTATTCATTCAGTCCTATACCACACAGAGCCTCACACACACCCTCTGATCACGAAATTGATCCCACTTGGAACCTTGCATCCTCATTAATGCTGAAAGTATAATACTAGCCTAAGGGGAGGCTATTCAAGCAACGGCACCTAAATGCAGGTGTTGTTCTAGTCTACCTTTACAGCTTACTCACTGAGTGGTAAGGCAAAGCTCTTTATTCAGCAGTTGGTAAACATGCCCACCTTAGCCTGCAGTTATTAACTCTAGGTAATGACCAGAAGAATAAAATCACAAGTGCGAGCGGCTAGAATCAGTATTCCTCCCAACTCAGGCCAGAGATGCCACATCTCCACATTAAGAGGAGTCGGTTGATCTGATTCAAGGACCTGATTAGGATTCTCCCTGGAACCTCCCAGTTGACATCTACAAGGCAGTCAAGTGGGATGAGACCCTAAGGTTGGTCTTGAACCTGCTGGAGAGAATATATCTCCAAGTTAACCATGAAGCAGCTGAGGACCCTGCAGCATGAGGCTTCTCTGCTTTCCCTTTTGCCACAATGACCTTGATATTTACCAAGCATTGTTGGAAACATAGAGGCAAAGAGGCATGGGGCATGTCTTATATTCCCTAAATTGGGATAATATTTAGGGATGGGAATCGAAAACCAATTCTTGTTTAGAATCGGTTCCCAGTGTTTCAATTCCATGGAATCGTTTGCCAATTTTGCAAACAATTCCCTTATCAATTCCAGTGGGCGCGAATGACGTCACCACGCAACGTGTGTGGCGACATCATTCACCAGTGCAGCCAGCAGGAAACATGGCGCCCAAGCGGCACAAACACTCAAAAGTTTGGTTACATTTAACGAGAAAGGATACAACAGGGCAACTTGCAATACTTGCAAAGTGGATCTTTCATCAGAGGGAGGAAATAATACAGATATGCAGAAACATTTGCACACACAGCATGCAACTTGGAATGAATGTCGCGTTTTCAATCCGTTCCGGAGTGATTGTCAACCCAGCAGCAACGTTAGCACGTCCTTTGTTCTCCTTTTTTCCAAATAAGAACCGTTAAGAGAATCGATAAAGAACCGAATGGGCAAGCAGAATCGAAAATGGAATCGGAATCGGAAAAATCTTATCAATTCCCATCCCTAATAGTATTTATTGACACAGGTCAAGTAACAGCTCTTGAGATTTGGTGTATTTCACTGGGTGCTGTGGACATAGTTAAATTATACATCAATCAGGAATAACATAATGACCACCAGCCTAATATTGCGTTGGTCCCCTTATGTAGTCAAAAATGCTCTGAACCATTGGACATGGACAAGAGGACCTCTCAGGGTGTCCTATGGGGTCTGGCACCAGGACGTTGACAGTGGATCCTTTGGGTACTCTGGCTTGTGCAGTGGGGCCTCTGTCAATCAAACTTATTCCACTGCATCCTGTTGATGCTTGATCAGAATGGGGTCTAGGAAGTTTGGAGGTCAAATCAACATCTTGGGCCATTGTCATTTTCCTCAAGATGTTCCTGATTGATTTATGTTTTTGCCATGTGGTGGGGCGCATTTTCCTGAGGGGGTAGGCCAGTGGCATTTGGGATTTCCATCTGCATGAGGGAGTGTGTTTGTTCTGGGACAATGTTTATTTGGGTGTCTAAGTCTCATCAACATGGATGCCAAAATCCAAGGTTTTCCAGCAGAACACCACATAGTACCAATATGATCAATGTTATTAACTTCACCTGTCAGTGGTCATAATGTTGTGGCTGATCAGTGTATATATCAACCCTGAACAAAGTCATACATTATTTTGTAAAATCTTGACTACTTGGAGAGGATTGTAGAATGTGAAGTGGTGAGCATTTATACAGTGAGCAGCTGCTTTTTTAGTCTTAAGTAAACTTAATTTAGGCTGACATGAAGTGTGAAATATTCACAGCACAGCTCAGAGAAACTCGTCTCACCCGCTGCACCAGTCACGCTCGTATTTATCCCTCTTGATATGAATCTGTAAAGCTCTATCATTCAGCCACAAGAAACAAGTGAGGGGAAAATTTGCATCCCAGCAAAACAGCAAAGCCTAAAAATATATATGCATCACGCAATCTCCATAAACAGAGAAAAGATTTGAAGATGTTTGAGGACGCCTTCATTGCCGTAATTCAAGTTATTTGTCGGCTGCCAAAACCTCACAAGATACTGTATCGTGCCAAAAAACCCGCAGGGCTTGTTTGTATCCACTTATCTGACAATCTGAGGCTTGTTATGAGATCCAAAAACAGCTAGACAAAGAACATTTAATGTGTTTAAAGCTGAGTGTTGTGGTATTTTCTTTCGCTGCCTCAAACAAGCACTTAAAAATGTTTAAATCTATTTTTAGGGAATCACTGTTAAGAGATTCACTTCACCAGAACAAATGTGTTTTTGTGCAGAGGAGACTTCAGCCTGAATTATGGATTGGTGAGAGCTGTTTTTGAGTTCATTACATATATGGTGCATATATGAGATGTTGGAAGTTGCACTGAATAAATAAAGGAAAGTGTACTGATTTCCCTAATGATCATAAATCATTTTAGTAAAAAGGACAAAATCTGACATTATGAATTTGCAGAATTAGGTCGCCTAACCTCACTTTTTCTTTTATGTCTAAAAACAGTCATAATGAGTGAACCTCTGGCTCCTTTTCTTAAAACTGTGTGTGGAGGTGTTCCAAGTAAACAGCCTTTGGTTCACTCTTTAAAGCAGCATTGATTGATGGATTCTTGCATTCAACAGACACAGAGCTACAAAATATAAGTTCAACATTCACTCCCATGTTAGCTTTAGTCTTGGAACACCAGAGGGAAACATCAGGTTCTTCGGCAGGTGCAAGAAGCGAATAATCCGTACATTGCAGGGTTTTCTTTGATGGAGACAGCAGTACAGTGAGAGTACAGCTGTGGGCTGTTAATGCAAAACAATGAAAGATGCAAAAGTACTTAATAGAGCAGAAAGGAAGAATTGCAGAAGTGAGTCATCATTTTCTGAGGATTCTTATTATTAAGTAATTATATATTCCACTTCTGGTTTTCCACAGGATAAAGCAGGTTTAGCTAATGGATGGATGGATGGATGGATGGATTTTCTTTTTATCATACAATAACTGACATGTAAATATTTTCTACATACACAGCACATTTCTTACATTTGCTTTAACAGACTGTGGATAGAAACTAGCTACAAGCTGGAAAACAGGTACACTGACTGGGTAGAGATACTATGTGAGGAGGGTGAAAGATAAGATAACCCCCCCCAAAAAACCACACTGAGAATCAGAATTCAGGCGTGGATCACCCTGTCTGCAGCACCAGATTCACTGCCTGCAAATGGGTCTAAACCCAAACTGACAACATCCCCCGGAGTTACTCTGCTACTGATTACTTTAAAGATTTTCCTCCTGTAGCTGCAGGACAGACATTTATTGGGCAGTCAAAGCAGGATGGTTTTTATTTTCTGGGGAAATAAATAAATAAAGCGTGAAAGCTGCTCCACGCTCCGAGGCCACAGAACTGGCTGTTTGCAATGTTCCTCCAAGCGACAATTTTGGCTTTTATAGAATCTACTGCGCTGCATCTGGACAGTTTAACACACCTGCTGACTGCAAATTAGCCGAGCATTTTATGAACACCACTGAATAGGTCGATCGCAACATTTTGCTTGGCTTTTCGTCTCTTCAGGAGTTGGATTCTCCCTCCCTCTCCCTCTCTCTCTCTCTCTCTTTGCGCGCTGCACCTGAACCGCTGCTGCTTGTGCGTCAGAACATGGCATCTGATTCCGTGGACCTCCCTCTTTCTGTGGAGCTGCCTGCAGACCGAGTCGAACCGGCGAAGCGTCCACAGGTTCTCCTCCAGCCGTCCTCTCCGCACGGTCCACGTGTTTATCACACAGCAGCAGCAACAGCAACACAAGGAGCAACTTTTGGGGATATTTTTACGCACAGATTCCCAGTTTTGGAGACGCAGGCGAGAATATCGCTGCTGTCCTACTTCCATCCGCGTGATTTTTAAAAAACAACTAAAACTTCAAGAGGCAGCATGCAAGTTTATGTGGTTGTGATATTCGCTTATGGAGTGTCGGGTAAGTTCAGCAACTTCCCAGCAAATGATGGATTCGTTGTAGTTCAGCCGTTGCTTTTGAATTCACCATAGTTTTAAAAGTACTGCTTTTAAATTTTTTTTTATTTTTTTTTTTGAAAAGCTGACATAAGGCTGAGTCAGTATTTATAATGTTTGACCAGTGACAGAGGAGAAAGAGAGACATGGTTTGTTTTTCAGGGGCTATCATTGCTCAGAACCTCCCATTATGTGGATGCAATTGTAATCAGAGGGAGGCACTTCAGTTGATGCTCAGCTAATCTGTTGTGAGATTTCACAACATGGTGCATGTAGAGCTGAAGATGTTTGTTGTTAATTGTGCATGTGATGTGAATTTGCCCAGTGGATCCCTTTTTCTTCTTCACTTTGAAGCATTTTTCAGATTATTTGCACGAGCAGTGCAGCGCAGCATCAATCACTGCTGTAACAGAAGATGTGGGAGCTGTTTTCAGTCACTGTCCGGCCTCTGTGTAGCATCCTGTATTCAGGGATAGTGCGGAGTGAAAGTTCTGAGTAAAGCCTAAAGACAGGGTTTTCAAACACTGATTTCATTTGAATTCCAAGTAGAACTACTGTCAAAATGAAGCTACAATGGACAGGGAAATGTTTTGGAGTCTGGATTCTGACATGTATTTTAGACATCCTGGATGGATTCTTCAGTTTGGCTGTAAAGTAGTTTAGTGCACAGAGATTTTCTCAAGTTCAGTATTTTATTTCAGATGAGGGCAGCTGTTGTCAACACATGCATACTGCTTATGCACTCATGACACAGTGACATTGTCAAGGCAGGAATTGGTTCCATAGCGGTTTCCTTTGATTGCATTCTGGCTGGAGCCATGCAAGCAAGATCTGAGGACAAGAAAGACTATGCAAAATCATAACTGTGTGCCGCCTTGTAAAAAATAGATCTGTTGCAGGAGGAAACAACCCCTACAGAGCCTAGTCTCTCTGCTGTCACATCCTAACAGATGAGATCAAATGGAACTTTATTAACCCTGATGGAAATTCTTGTGAGGGTTATTGCTCCCAAAAAAATTACAATAACATGAGAAGTAATGCAATCCCGAGCAGAACAGCAATAAGATGTAAGTGCGATACATAGGTAAAAATAAATATAAAGAAAGTAAGGAGCTCAAATGAAACTACAATGGAACAGTAAGAAGTGATACTGGCAGCGATACTGAAGTAATAAAGTAATATTGCCGGTAATAATGGAATGTAGCACGTGGTATTGAAGAAAGGTCAAAAAGACCTCCTGTGGCATTCTGTGCTCTCAGTCTATGGCTGAAGCTGCTCAGACGTGACACCTGTGTGTTGTGCAGAGGATAGGATGCATTGTCCACAATACCTAGTAGCCTTCTTAGCATTCTCCTCTCTGACATCTCCACCGAAGACTCCAGCTCCACTCCCAGCTGGAGTCTGGAGATGATGGGCTACATATCAGAAGCTCAAAGAGCAACGCCCTAAAGATCTGTTCAACCCTGTTTTACAATCACCCAGCAACTCAGTGGACATTGTTAAAACACAGGGTAATATTTAGGTTTAACTTTCTTGTTTGTTTCTGGCAAAATGCCTTTCACTGTTTGCATTAGCTCTTGTTAGACTTCAGCATATTGGCACGTGACAGAGGCAGTCAGTGAGAGAGTTATCTGAGTGGCTGTCCAACAGTGAATCATTGAATAAGCCAATTTAATGGGATTTCTATTGTATTTTTCTTTTCTGAACACAAGAAAAACGACCACTGACTGAACCTCTACAGTGCCAGTTTGAGCTTTTTTTTTTATCAACCCTAGCGCTATGTGTCAAAATCCAAGTAAGACAGAAAACCAGTTATGTAAAAATGCTGAATTTTTATACCTAATCTTCAGTCCAGTGTAGTCCAGGACCGTTTGAATGGTTTGTCTTTACATTACACACAGATATGGAAGAGATTGAAGCTTTGATGGTCAGAAAAAGTGCAAACTTATACGTCCATAGACTAGCAGTGTATCTGAAAAACATTACACAGTCACTATCATGCAGAGAAACTCACTGGTAATGAGTACATTGTGATTAAAATGCAGTCCTCCAAACTGCATCTGCATTACGTATCCAACAGTTTCAACAGTTTGTTGTCATTTTTGCTTGTAGGCTACATATTGGCACAGATTATTAACAAAGAAATTTGTGCCTCCTAGTTGTTAATAATAATAATAATAATAATAATAATAATAATAATAATAATAATAATACATTTATTTTATATAGCGCTTTTTGGGACACTTAAAGACACTTTTCACATAAACAACAAAAAGAATAAAAGCAGATATAAAAGCATAGACAGTTAAATATTAAAAGCAGTCTTGAAGAAGTGGGTTTTGATGAGTGAATTAAATGTGTGGAGGTCTCAGCAGTCTCAGATGTGTGGTGGGAGAGAGTTCCAGAGGTTGGAGCAGCGACAGCGAAAGCTCTATCCCCCCAGGTTCGGTGCTTGGTTCTGGGTGGTGGGGCGAGGAAGTGAGTGTTGGAGGATTGGAGGTTGCGGGAAGGGGTGTGGGGCTGGAGCAGGTCTGTGAGGTGAGGGGTGCCTGGTGATGGAGGGTTTTGTGGGTGAGGAGGAGGATTTTGAATTGAATGCGGTATTTGACAGGGAGCCAGTGGAGATTTTGGAGGATGGGGGTGATGTGTTCATGTGAGCGGGTGTGGGTGAGGAGACGGGTGGCAGAGTCCTGAATGAGCTGGAGTTTATTGAGGAGTTTGGAGGGTAGTCCATAGAGGAGGCTATTGTAGTAGTCGAGTCTGGAGGTGATGAAGGCGTGGATGAGGGTTTCAGCTGCAGGAAGGGAGAGAGATGGTCGGAGACAAGCAATGTTTTTCAGATGGAAAAAGGCTGTTTTTGTGACGTGTTTAGTGGTGTTCAAAGGTGAGGTGGATGTCAATGATTAGTCCAAGGTTGCAGGTGTGAGAGGAGGGAGTCAGGAATGAGTTGTCGACAGTGAGGGAGAAGTGATGGATGGACTGGGTGAGGGATTTGAGGCTGATGATCATGAGGTCGGCTTTATCACAGTTGAGTTGAAGGTAGTTGGTTTGCATCTAGGATTTTATTTCAGAGAGGCAGTTTGAGAGGGTGGAGGAGGTGATGGATTTGGTGGAGATGTATAGTTGGACATCATCGGCATAGCAGTGGAATTGGAGACCGTGATGACGGATGATGTTGTTGACAGTTGTTGTTGTTTTTGCTACTTCTTGAACTTTGTAGTGCTGTTGTATTATGTTATAGTAGAATTTTCATCTGCAGTGATTGTGGCAGTCAGTGTAAACCCCAAACATTATAGGATGTCTGCTTCCAAAATAATTTCAGCTTTCCCAAGAATTTGCAAGTTGATATTCAAGGGAATAGTAATTTATCTGGCCTTTGTTTTTACCAACACACCTTCCTCCCGTCTGGTTTGGTGACAGAATTGACATGCTGTGATTCATTTGTTTGGATCCTGTCAGGTGGGAATTTAACAGTCCAGCACTTAACTGTAACCTTGCAATTGCAAATATGATTCACGTCTAAAGCGATAATGGATGAAGATCTCTTGTGCTTTTGATGAGCATCATTACTTCACAAAAAAAAAAAAAAAAAATCACACCTGAGCAAACAGTCTGAGCTGCAAATAAGCAAACTAGTTTGCTTTGTGCTGTGTGACAAATGGTAAAAGGTGCAATATGTTTCATTCTTACCTCCTTTCTACTTTTTCCGCTTCAAGTAGTGATTTTCCATATTTCCCAGAATGTCTTTCAGTAACTGTAAACTCTAAGTGAGAGGCAAGATTTTAAAGAAAGTGTGTTCATAAAGGACTGAACTGTTTTTATTCTTTGAAAATATATATTTTTTATTCCATGCACTCATATAAACATCGAAAGCTAAAAACCTGTTTTGCAGACAGATATATAATGAGGATTTTATGTTATGTACTTAACAACAGCATTTCGTTGTACAATACCTTTTGCACAATGACAATAAAGAGCTATTCTATTATTAGCACTGCTGGCCTGGTAAACATATTGATGTTTGACAATAAGCCTATTGTGTATTGCCATGCTGCCAAAGTGGTGTTCTGGGCTTTTGTGTATGGTAAAATGGTAATGGTAAATGGTCTGCACTTATATAGTGTCTTTTTGGACCTTAGCGGTACCCAAGGCGCTCTCCAATGTGTTTCACATTCACCCATTCACACACACCTCCGACAGAATCAGGCTCAGGGAAGGCAGCCACCTACCTCGACCAGTTGGGGTGGGAGTGGGGATGAGGGGAATGGGGATAGCAGGAGGTGTGGGGTGGGGATGACAGGTGGTGAGGCCAGCGGCTGCAAATCAGAGACGTGGAGCCCCAGATCCAGAGATGACAGGAAATGGGGAAAGACTCATTAAACCCAACGTGGACAACAAGGACTACTTACTTTATTTTAAAAAATCTGAGTGCAGCCAGATGGCCAGTTGGCCCACAGTAATATCCTGTAAGGTTATCCATCATGTCTCAATGTTAAACAGCAGAGACTGTGACCCATGTCCCAGGAGACAGCATCTGAAAGTCTAACTGCTGTGGAGGTATTACACAATGACACGAGGCAAGATCAGCCTTAAAATAGAACCGATCCCAAACCAAAGAAAGAAGAAAGCAGTTGTTGTTTAATGTTGTTATTCATTCAACTGGGGGTCCAAGGATGGCTGAGTTTGCACATGCTTTAGATCTTAAATAAAAGGGGAAATAAGTATGTTAAGTCCAGTTTGAGTCAAGTCAGTCTTTGCTCATTCCCTGTCATCTCCACCCTTTCAACTCATTAATAAGGGCAGGGCTCTAGACTAACTGTTATACCTTGGTGTGCCAATTTACCACCACACCAAGTGTAAGAAGTATGCTTCTGCTTTGTGTTGTTATGAAGCTAATGCTGTGACACACTGTGATCTTTTGGAGGTGATCTCCATTTGTTAAGATAATAACAAATGTTAAAAAAACACCATGTAATAAACTGCCCACTCCAGCCCCGCTTCCACAAGAGAATAGTACAAAAGGGCAGCAGAGACAAGTAATGGGTTTATTACTAACTTTTCTACAGTGCATTTATAATTACTGGGGTCTACTGGCCTACCCCTCCCAAATGAAACAATCTGCCGACCCTTCCTCAAAGCTAAGCGACCTCGTTGCCCCACATAATCCCCGGGCATGGTGGTGGCATCAACATTGTTTACACTGAGATGTGATAGTATTGTGTGAGAGCAGCAAACAGTCAGAAACAGCACTCCTAGCAATTAACTATTTTCTCTAATAGGGCAACTAGTACAAAAAAAATGACTTGGCTAACCCAACTTGGACAACAGTCACTAATATGTGGAGTCGTCAGCCTCATGATTCAAATACTGAAGTTTAAACACCAAGCTGCAGTACCTCAGTGTTCCAGTCACAAACTATAAAAACACCTGTGAGTCAGCAGATCTCACAGCCCTCAGAGGAGTCAGTCGCAGCAACTCGCATCGGAAGATTTGTGATGTAATGCAGAATGTGGATTGGGCAAAAAGATAAAACCACATACAGACGGAGACAGGCCTACTGAATGTCAGGTGCACTACTGCGATCAGTGTTTAGTCATAACTGACAGATTTTCTGCTGGAAAACCTTGGATTTTGCCATCCGTGTTGATGAGACTTATGCACCCAAATAAACCTTGTCCCAGAACAAGCACACTCCCTCATGCAAATGGAAATCCCCAAATGTCACTGGCCTACCCCCCCGCAGGAAAATGTACCCCACCACATGGCAACAACATCAAACAATCAGGAACATGTTGAGGAACATGACAATGGCTCAAGATGTTGATTTGACCTCCAAACTTCCTAGACCCCATTCTGATCAAGCATCAACAGGATGCAGTGGAACAAGTTTGATTGACAGAGGCTCCACTGCACAAGCCAGAGTACCCAAAGGATCCACTGCCAACGTCCTGGTTCCAGACCCCATAGGACACCCTGAGAGGTCCTCTTGTCCATGCCCAATGGTTCAGAGCATTTTTGACTACATAAGGGAGACCAACACAATATTAGGCAGGTGGTCATGTTATGCCTGATCGGTATATGTCAACCTGGTGTTTCATCAGTGATATTTTATTTATTATTCTCAAACAAATCTAAATGAAAAAGTGTTCTCAGAATAACCATGAGAGTGAAATTATTTTCTAGTGACGTAGTTTTGCTGTTGGTTTAGTAAGATTTTGTTATTTGTTTTTGTAGGATTGAATCTACTTTGCCCCCAAGTTCAGGATGTGCAGGTGCGGAAATGCATTGTTTGACAGGATAAAGCAAGAGATTTTGATGTTAACGTATTCAGAAATGCTTCTGACATGGGCATCGTGTCATGAATATATACGCAGGAGAACAAGATGCCAATGGGCACAAATCAACAGCAGCATTTTAATCGAGTCTTGTTTGTAATATTCACAGGTCAAATTAAATCTACCTTTCCAATGTTTGAAGTCAGATGGAAGTCATACATCCTTCAGGGCCTGACAGGATGATGAATTGTTAAATCAAAATTAATGTTGTATATAGAGCATTCATAATTACATATGTTTATCTATGATTCATATTTATATTTTTCAAAACACTGAGGGGCAAATTATGCATCAACCAGCCTACAGTCCCATCCTGAGTTTTATACCTTCTAATTAGAGTATGGAGTGTTACATTCAAATGACCGCTTTAATTGTATCAGCTCTGCATGTACTGAAGCATCCCAAGCTGTTTTTTTACTGCTTCTTGATACCGCTTCTTCATGTATGAAAGCCAAATGCATGTACAGAATGTGAATTGATGTGTTAAACATATTTGTCCAAAAATAATATTTATTCATACTGAGCTTTAGTTAAGTAGCATGTTACCAAGTGAGAACCAAGTGAGAACAAAAGGCCTCAGTGTGATGTAATTACATGATAAATCAGTAATTGACCATGAAAACAGACTGAAGTGCCATGTAGATGAAGTGCCGTGGAAAATCACACATTTTCCTTATTGGATGCCTGCGCAGGGTCAGTAGGTCTTATGTGGAATCAGCAGCTAGCACATCATTACTGTCTCTGCTGTATGTTGAACCCGAGGCATGATATGGGAGACTCACTATGACAGGTGAATATGAAATTTCAATAATGAAAGTTGGAAGAGATATTAGAATGAATTATTTTTCTCTTCCAGCTTGCATGGCATATGAAGCCTTTTTCACATGTAACACAGTTATCATTCTGTACAGTTTGACTAATATCTCTTGTTCTGCAGAGCACTGATAGTTGATATGTTTCTGATAAAAACAGAGTGGCAGAAATGTTCCATTCAATCATATTCTTAGATTTTCTTTGCTTTGTTTACAGCCCTCAACATCACAGAGGAGAAGGCGACATGCCCGCTTGGATATTTCCCCTGTGGCAACCTGACCGTTTGCCTCCCTCAGCTTCTGCACTGCAACGGCATCGATGACTGTGGAAATCAAGCGGATGAGGAGAACTGTGGTGAGTCATTGTTTCTACTTGGGAAAAAATGCTAATTAGACCGTATATTGATAATCTCATGCCTACATCTGCACCTTGCTGTTTAGATGACAGTGGATGACGCATACACTGACTATGTTATACTTGAATGTACTTCTGATGTTTAACAATAAGATATCACCACAGTGATGATTTATTGGTTCACGTGATAAAGTGCTGGTATGTGTACTATAGCGGACTGAGGGCCAGAAAAACAGATACATTCCAAAGCAACACACAGAGAATCCAGGGACCCTTTCTCAGAGCTGTAAATTTGGTATGAGACCATTTCAGAAGAAAATAAAGTCACTGGAATGCAACACAGGTTCTTTCATGTTGGCTTTTTATGCAGGCTTTCTGCAATATTTTATTGTTCTATCTATCTATTACAGGCATTTTAGTTGATTTTACAATACAACAGTGTGAACATTTTTTTTTTATATAACTATGAGTTTTGACTCTTAGTTTTTACTTCGGCACACCTCCTCACAGCTACGCAAGTATCATTTTCCTTCTGCTAAACGGGTGAATTTAGTAATCATAACTGGCTTCTAATTCCAAAGTGATTCTAAATTGATCTTCATTATATTCATTCATTCACTCTCTATTGTTACTTCATTGTTGTTTACTGTTTGGTTGTAGTATTAGTGAACAAATGTTTGTGCATAATTATCGTCGGTTCTATCGCATATTTCTTTGTTTGGAAACTGGAGGTCAGTGAGATCACGACTTTCGATTATGAGACTGATCAATACAAGAGGATTTGATGATTTATTAATATTCAATCTAAAATATTCCTGATGAAGACCTCTAAGATGACCAATTTAAAAATATCTGAGTGGTGCCCCTGACAAAAGTGCAATTTCAATCACAATCACCAGTCTAGTCTTGACACGCATGAACTGATGAAGCCACTTGGATGAGAGGTGAAACGTCTTCACAGACATTTTACTGAGTCCAGTTGCCTTCGATTGAATTGCCCAGAATCACAAAGTGAAGTTTCTACAGTACTATAAATACCAAGGCTATGTGCGATGCTTGTGTATAATGACAGCTGCTGTTATGCTGTTGGAGAACTTTGGCGATGGAAACATGGTGAAAGTGCACTGCTTCTGTGTCATTCTTGTCACTGACAGAATGGTAGAGTGGGTGAAGGTGTTGATATGCAAACAGATATAACAGCAATTTATGGCAAACTGTCTAAATACATGTGAGGCTTGTGCATATGTCCTCGGATTAACACCCAGGTTAGCAAATCAGAAAATCTGTCTTTGTGCATATGTACAGTTTTAGGTGTGAATCTACAACATGCAATTTTTTTTTTAAATCTTGGCCTTGGACTGAAACGTGTGCAATACAGATAATGATAATAGTGTGGGTCATTGGTAACTGTAGGTTTGAAGGTGAGAGTGTGTCTTTTTTTGAATAAAATGAAATGAAGTGAAATTTGATGCCTTCAGGGTAATAAAGGGGTGTGAAGCTGTTCTTGCTGCATGCATATAGATGCCAGCCCTAACAGATATCACACAAGCCACTCCTCGTACCGCATGCTCGCCACTCTTTATTTATGCTATGTGTGCCTGTGTATGGTGTACCTCGGAGTCCTGCACGGTTCCAGTGTCCTCCACTTGCACAGCTCACTGAACTGGACCTCACCTGGACAGGGGAGGCTCAGGGCTGGCAGCTGGCATTAAAATGAAAACTGCTGGGTGTCAGGATCCTGTTGAGATGCAGAGCAGGATGAGGTAATAATCAAATCCTAGCGTAACATAAAGCTCAGTGATGCAAGCAAAGTGCATGATCCATTTTCTTTCATAATGTACATTTGTGTTTCTGCATACAACTCACTGCC
>OMNN01102944.1:0-11575 GCA_900302755.1 Chromis chromis
GCTGGTCCCCATTTTTTCAGAAGAAACTTTCAATATCTGGCAGTTATTTACAATTTACTGTCTATTATAAGAGTTAGGGTAATTTTACGGTAATTTCATCCAGCGGATTCCTGGGGGGGGCACGAATTCAATTACCATAATGACACCATATTGGTTGTAAAGCGCAACGCCTCAGCTTTCAGAAACCACTTGATTTTTTTTCCGATAGCACAAACGGTGACATATTTACAGTATTCCAAAGTGCGCTAGCCCAAACGCGTCGCCGATGACGCATTAGGACTTAAAGGGTTAAAGATGTGAATGCAATGCTTATGCAGTCACTTATTTTAGCTTTTCTCTTTGTAATTAACTGGCATTACTTTGTAGAAATCTTTATTGCATTGACCGTGATTCAATGTTTATGAGCAATAACAGGGGAAAACTTGCAAGGGAGGTGAATACTTTGCATAGTCACGTTAGCTGCTGACTGATGGACAGTGCATATCTCTTATTTGTATGGCTGCCTGCTTGTTAAACCACAATGTTCTCTGTTAACATGTGTTAAATACAAGACAAAGTGGAGGATTTGGGGTTGTTTAACAGCACCAGATGGAGCAGTGGTGAGTAATGAAAGTAAAGTAATGAGGAATATAATTCCCTTTTCATGATGAGTAATTAGTGATGCAATGTAACTGTGTGCTGAGTAACTGAACTTGAACCGTTTTCAAGTGACTTGCCCAACGCTGTTCCTCAGTATCACTGCTAACAACATGAAATGCAGGCTTCAGCACAGGGACTCAGCCTGGCAGCTACTGTCAATCAAACATAGATGGCGACACACTTCTTCAATCAGCTGAGACAGAAAGGGACATTTCTGATATTTCCCCAAAGACCCTTTCTCTTCCTTTAATAATAAACTAGATTTACTACTTTGTGGTTATTTGCCTCCCCAACCAGTGAAGTTCCAGTTTACATCCATGTCTAGACTTGTATAATAAATATGGTGAAGACTTAGGAGGAATTTAATACAAGATAGTTATTGTATTTATGTTTGGCCAATAAAGCTGATGCTGAATTAGCACAAAGTTGTAGCTATGAAAGTAACCAGTGTGTCAAATATGGATGTTGCTGCAAAGAAGCTACAAATTCTAAAAATGGATGCTTCACACACACCTTTAACCTGTCAGTCTCAGTTTCATAGGAGTCTGAAATATGATCCCAACTTCCCTCTGTTCCTGAGTTAAATAACAGCTAGAAAACTGTTTTTGCTAAACATTTTGTCATAATTAGCCTTTTATTTGTTTTAATTATGGCCAAATGGGTGTTTTGTGAGGATATAGTGACCTTTGACCTTTAACCACCAAAATCTAACCATATTAATAAGTGACTGTTTTTGCCAGATTTAAAGAAGATCCCTCAAGAGTTTTACAAGAATATTACATACGGACAATCTGAATGAGCAGAACCATAAAAATAGTAACGATAAATACACTTTTTATAAAGCAGACTGAATAATTGAGTTTGACTTTAATACTAGAGGATTCTCATGACAGTAACTCTCAAAACAGTGACACTGATTTGTGATTATTGTCCTGACTAACTTGTGTTTGATTAATTCCAGTGATTGAGCAATTATAGTATCATATATATGGCAACAATACTTTTTAAAATATATCAAATCTAATAAAATAAAGTAAATATCTAATAGCTAAAGATTTTTAGCATCTATAAGTGATTTGAAAGAAACTGAACACAAAAGTAATAGAAAAGTTCACAATTATATTTACATTTTCGCACAGTTTGCGTCACAACAGAGCTTTAAAGCTTTTAAAGGTTTAAATACACCATAGAAGTGAAAATGTGCCTCCAGAAACAGCCAATCTCCTCCTTGCCTCTCCCTCCTGGGTGGGCCCAACCACCACACCCCCTCTAATAGTCGCTGGGCAGTAAACGGTGAATGGAGGCGTCCCTCCACTGTCGTTTGTGAAGACAGTGGTCGACCGCCTGACTATCAGTGTGACACAAACTGTGTCCGTTGAATATGAAGGAGGGCAGCACTGAATGGAAGACAATAGTCACTCAGAGGGAGACACAAGGTCAAGGTCACAGCCGAAGGTGTCAAGGTTGCTTTTAAAGACTTAAACATTATAAAAAATTTAACATTAAGGAATACATTCACACATGTTTTGATTATTTGGATGAAATGAGGAATTGCTAAGGCACTTTTAAGCATTAAAAGTTATTTCATGTTTGTTTTAGGCATCTCATCACAGAAATCTGATTATGTCAGCAGTTTGTATTTATCATACTTTTGTAATATCACTCATAATATAACTCTCAGCTCCTGTTTGTAGCTCTCTCTGACATCTCCACTGTTTGTCATTGTCAGTGGTACCATGGCGCTTCCACTTCTGGACCAGTGATGCAACAGTACTTTTTGGCACATTGAGTGAACTTGCGATGGCTACATAGCTTTGCCCATCTCTTTGCTTCTCTACAACTTTCTTTCTGAGGTCTTCTGACAGCTCCTTGGACTTCATGACTGCAGCATGGGATGACTGTGGACAGGTGAATATTGGGCACTATTTATAGGGAGAAATCAAGCCTATAAAAGTCACAAGTGACTGAATACAGTCCTGTGACACTGTGATGCAATAGTTTATAGTGAGCAATAATTTTCGACTCAAAATAACATCTTCGGTGCAAGGGTGTGAATACTTTTGCAACACTGAAATACAGACTTATGCAATCTATTCATAGTAAAGAGTGCTTACGAACAAAAACAGTGATGGATTGTTGTGTTTGTGCTATTTCCTTTCATATAAACAGGTGAAACTCAATTTTGCTTTATTCTGTTCTGAGAAATTGAGTTTTGGTCATGGGTGTGAATACTTTTGCAACCCACTGTAAATTTTATCATTAGTGATCATAGCATGTTGAACACTGCTGGAATCAAAATTGATTTCACAATCAAATGAATTGATTAGGTTGAGAAAAGATTGTGATGGCCTTGTTTGTTGTGTCTGCAGTAGAAAAATACTCGCCCTCCTTCTCCTTTGCTCACAGTGATGACAGTGATGCTGTTCTTCTTTCAGGAGACCCTGGACTTTAACTCAGCTTTTTTGGTCCTTGATTTTCTTCAATCACTGCAGCATCTAATTCTGACCCATCAGACAGGGTGTCAGAGGCTGTTTAAGAATTTTGTTTTGATGCTTGCTGCTATGACATTTGGCAAACTTGTCTTTACAAAATAAGATGCACAGGAAATAAGTATGAAGGAAGACTGACATGAATCTGATTTTACATTTACTTTGCTACTATGCACAATCTTCCTCATTGACTGTGGATGGCTGCAGGTTGGATGGATGTTTTTCTGAATAATATGGACCCATTTTACCTTCCATATATATGTGAACAAAGAAACTGTCCTTTGGAGAGATCAGCTAACTATATTCTTAAAGACAATGACATAAACAGAGTGATATGCAGATGATGCACTGTGCTTTTCATTTATATTCTTGCTTCAAGAGGGCAAATGTGTGTCTGTATGTACTAAAATCAAAATAAAATATTGTAAAGGACATTTAAAAACTTTTAAATAACAGATATTCCAACATCCAGTAGTAATTTTCGAGTTAAATTTAGATGGAGGTTCTATTTCTTTTAGAGCTCTCCAGACCCTTTTAGGCTGAAGTGTTCTGAACCAAATACATGTGTAACTGTAGATGTATATTCCTTTCATTTGCCCATCAAAGACATCATCAAACCACAGTTTGAGGTTTCACAAGAAGACATTTCACAAAGTTTCAAGCATTCAAACGGCAGATGGAAGACAGCAATACTAGTTTTCTCAAAGTGAAGCCAAGCAACCACCGCCGAAAGTATTTCTGAGACTTACTACTTTAAGTGACAGCTCGACATTTGAAAAGTAAAAGATGTACTGCACCTCCCAGAAATGTTAGGGTAACTTTTAAAAGCCTTATTTTTCCTTCAGTCTTTGGCTAAATTCTGGGTAAAAGAGAATATCAATAAGATTTCTCATTCCTATTTTGTGAAAAGTAAACAAACCTTTAAATTATAGCAAGCCTTTAATTAAGAAGATGATCAAACGATTAAAATCTCGTTAATTACAGACCTCACAACCATCTCCGCCAACATGAATATTGAGGTCCTAATTAATATTTGTGGAGCTGTTTTGTTCTTGGAAGACACTGGCGTTAATTAGCCAAAAACAAGTCAAATTAACATTTCAGTAATGAAGAAACATACCTTCATGTTCTTATTTCTCTCTGAACACACTCTGATACAAATTTGGCATCGGAAAGCTTTCTGAAGCATGTTGATGGTGAGTTTTATGAAACAGAGGCAGCGTTTTTCTGTCAGGCATTTTTCATCCCGATGCACAACTGATCAAGGAAGGTAGATATTTCTTGATAGCTTTTTTGAAAGGAGGAATATTTATTTCTGTGTGAAAAGTCACAATTTAGTTTGGAATATTTGCTCTGCCATTTATGAATGCAAGAAAAAAAAACTATCTGTAGCATTTACTGTGATGGAAATAAACACTTATTAGGTTTTTCCTGAAAACGGGGAAACAGCTAGTCTGCTCTGTCAAATGGTCGGCCATCTCTAAACCAGGGAGGTCGTCTATGACCAACCCAGTCTTTGCAAAATTACATTCTTATACAACTAAACTGCATTCTCAATTCATTTTGAATTAATTGTATTTTGTGTTTTTTTTTGTAATGCACCACAAATATGTTTCTAATCAACATATATCTGCAGTTTATTTTACTGCTTAGATGTCACTCTTTAGCCAATCAATCATATATTAGATAAAGTGGGACTTTTGGTAACCCAGAAAATAAAGGAGACACTTCAAACATACAGTGGAACGGTTGTATTTGAACCCAAACCGTGACATTTTTCCTAACATTAATAGGAGAGTAATAGCCTAATAGTAGTAAATTAGGTGCCTAGCCTTAACCAAGCTTCTAACATGTAAAAGTGTCTAACAAAGCCTGATATTTCCCTAAATCTGACCATGTAGTTGTGGTGCCTAAACCTAACCAGTAAGTGAGTGAAACTGAAATCAAACAACTACAAAAGGCAAACTTAATTTTGAGACTGATGGTCGCTCATTCATCACGTCGCTCTTTCAAAATGACTGCTTTTCACACCACGTAAGAGGTCACAAATTCTGTTTAGTTAAGCATTCCCTTCAAAATGTAATTGAAAATGAAGCGTAGTATAGGAGCGCTATTTTGTGGAGACAAAATTGTCCATAACACCACATATCAGTCGCTTATAATGCAGTTCTGACATCCCTCCCCAGGCAGGTTCACCTCCATTCTCACCTTGAATCATTTGAGTCTGGGGTTGTTAGGAAGCTTTGAACCTGGTGAGTTGGAGGTGAAAATAAATACCCTTGACTCACCAGCAGTCAAAGCTCAGAAATTGGGATAGACCAATTATTGGCGTGACCGATATTTATTTAAACAATAATTAATATTGCTTTAAGATCTGGACCTTAGTGGGCAATAAAAGTGATAGAACATCAAAAGATTAAGAAAATAGAAAAGCACTGCAGACATAACTGCAGGAGACAAACTGATCAATCTTAGTTGATCCCCAATAAACAGAGCAAAACGTTCTAATTTAATCAGTCCTATTTCTACTTTACATTTCAGTTATAGTCACCCTTATTATTAGTAGTAGTAATGAATGACAGGTTCTCTGCTTTCACATGCTGTTAAAACATTACATCCAATGTATATCGGGTCCAAATATCGGTTATCGGCCTCTCTTGATTATCAATAGTCAGCATCGGTAAAAAAAACGTATCGGTCAATCCCTATTCAGAAATCTTCTAGAGAGTTGAAACATCTTTAAGAACCTAAAAAACAAGTTAAACACAAACTAGCTATAATGTTAATTTCTGAGCTAAAGCTTTAGCCAAGCTGAGTTAGCCACCCGCTAGCTGTAGCTTCATATTCAACAGACACATTTGAATCTAGTATTGCTCTTCTCAGCAGACTTCCCAAACTATTCCTTTAACCTTTATAATTATCGTCAGTACCATCATCCTTCCATCGGTCATCAGTCATCCTCCTCCTCCTCATTAGACTCACACAGACACAAGCACACAAAGACACACCCAGAGCTACACACACCACCAGCACTTAACCAGCCTCCAGTCCAGCCCACCAGCTTTTGCAACAAGTTCTCCTTTTAACTGTCCCTTTCAGCGCGGGACAATCAGACACCTCCCATCGCCTCCTTTCAGGCTGCAGCTCCAGCGTCGCCTCCTCTCCTCCCCATTCTGCTCCCGGTGTCACTTTGTGTCCGCTTCGCCCCCTCGCAATGGGTGCACATGACCAGAAAATGAAGCAGGGGTCTCTGCAAGCGGGGAATGAAAGCGAGTATGTTTGTGTGTGTTTGAGAGAAAGAGGGTGAGAAGGAGAGAGATTAACATGTAGGGATTTAAGCCGGTGTGACAGGGTGAGGGCGGGTGAGTGGGGTTACATGTACGGAGGAAAGTTCGGATCAGGTCTGGCTTGAGTGTGTGTCGACTGCCCATCCATCTCAAGTTTAATGTAAAACAGATCACCACACACACTGGGCTGCAGCCGTTCACATAACATTCAAACACATGTATGTGGGATTGCAGACACACATAGGAAAACACACACACACACTCCATTAGAGGAATATTGCCGGTTGCAGGGTGTTAAGTCCTGCTTACTGTTAGAGAGATTATCACATCATTAACTCCTAATGAAAACCAATTCAAACCGCTCCCCTTCTGCGCTCTGTGCTCGCTTTTTCTCTCTCGGTCTGAGGTTTTCTGTGTAATGGGGCAATGAAACATAAGCCATCCATGCTTCGTGTTTTAGTTAAAGGTCTGAATTGGTATGCTGATCTGACAAACAGCCAAAAAACAGAAGAGAAGGTTTAAAATTAAAATAAATTATGACTGTATCTGAGTATCTCACCCAGTAAAACTTGTGTCCTCTTTAACTTAAACAAAACAGACACGCTATGTCATTAAAAAGTGTTGAAAACTACTTCCACTGCTTACATTTTGATAAGCTCATGACCAGGAAATAATACAGCTGCTGCACTGTTGGGAATTTAACTCTGTAAAACTTGTGCCTGATTGTGTCATTTGTGTGGTATTTCAGTTTATTTGAGGCTACGGTTTGTGGTTGTGTTGGATTCGTTATTTGGTGTTTTTGCTCAGGTATGAATGTATACTAACAACCAATTCATTAGGACTGTTGTTCATATTATTGCTCGTGTAGGCCTATTTTATTTGAATGCAGGATTAAAAAGTGTATCCTGTAGTAAGCAGTGCTTTAGGTAGTAGATATTAGTTTCATTCTTTCACATACATATGAGGGTACTTGAGAGACCACCCTATGTTGGGGGTGTAGGGACCTGTAAAATTAGTAGTTTAAAAAAAAAAATCCAAGCCATGAAAAAAGAGCCTGAGAGAAGAATAATCTTAGCAATGCCAGATTAATGTCAATTTGTTCAATGGTGACACTCAAAGAGCAACAATGATTAGCGACATATAGGTAATTGCAGTCCACCTGTATTCACAACACATTTCAGTATTTTGGCCATCATTTGTTCAGGTTAATGCTGATTTCATGCTCAACTAAAAGAGGAAAGGCAAGTGGAAATGTTATAATACACACCTGATGTGATAGTAAAAGCAAACAGATGCTTTTTGCTCTTTGAAAAAGAAATCTTACACTTGCTTTTTCGCTCGAGCATCAGGCTTTTTTGCATCATTTTCTCAGTTAACAGTCCTCTGGCTCAAGGCCCATTAATAAATCTCCAGCAGGCCTTGTGTTACAGAGACAGCAGCAGATACAGTCACCTCAGACTGTTTATCCCCGCTGCTTGTCAAACGCTGAAACCAGAACTTCTTTCCTGCAGCCGAAACGATGAATCGTCTATGAAATGAAACGTGCATATTTTAATGCTCTGATGGAGAAAGTTTATGGCATTAGAAAGAAATAGACAGAGACAGTGAGGAAACAACATCATCCATCTTGTGACTCTTTGCCTCCTGACATGAGTTTGTTCCTGTGTACAGCAGTTATGTAGTTATGTGTCTGCTCATGCACACTTTTCTGTACGTGTTTGAAGGCACGTGTGGCATGTGTATGCGTGTTTTCCCTGCACACAGCAATAATAAAAACCACACCAGCCCAAGCCACATTTTTCAAGTTTGTTTGACGCATTTAAAATGCTAATAACCAGTTTATTATGTGCTACATCAAATGCAAATGTTCTGTTTTACTGCCGTGAAGTTCGGTCGACGTTAGCATTTGCATATCTTATGTCTGTCTCCTTAGCATGCATGGAGGAACTGGATAGCGGGCAGACTCCCAATAAATAACATTAACAGGCGCATTTGATAAACAAGCTCCAATGATGCTGCTATTAGTGAATGCAGAGCCATCGCCCGCTTAAATGTAGGTGTTTGACACAGCAGCATATGGTGTGCAAATCCCCCCAAATCAACCTAACGCCAACGTTATCTGGAAATGTCAGGGAGAGCAGACGGATTGAAAAAACATCGCTTTAACGGCAGACGCTTTACGATGTTGAGAAAATGCTGTGGAGGAATTTGCCTCTTTAAGACCAACTGGCGGCTCGTGTGTGTGCGTGTGTTTGTGTGTCAATGAGAGAGGCAGCCGTTAAGACCGTAGTTCAAACTCTAATTGTAAATGTGAAACTTTGGTTTAATGTTTGGTTCACTTTAAGTCTTAATCACCTTCAGGCTCCATTCAGACACCCGCCGTGATGTGAAGTAAACATTCCATAAAGAAAGTCATATATTCCCGTTAAAGCATCTCTGACTGTCGAGGCTGTAATTCATTATAAATATGAGATGGGACATAATGACACTTTAACGTGATCGGCTTTGTAACTTTTTTTTTTTTACAGTGTCTTTTTGATGTGGCATGTTGACAGGTGTTTTTTCATGTTTCTTACATAGACAGCAAGTCTGAGTCTAATATTTCTTCTTCTTTTAGCTCTGTTTCGTTCTCCACCACCTCCTGAAAAATAATATGACTTTTTAGCTGTCAAATGTTCCACAGTGTTTACTAGCTTATTGCTAATTTTGTCTGTCTGCTGTTTGGTGCTGAACAGTTTGTTTTTAGTGGATTTTTTTTGAAAATCGCTGGTTCTATGCAGCTGGATATAAAGCTGATAACTGTGAACCAAAGCACTGAGCTGAGAGATGCTCCTTAAGGAAGCATTGCTATGACTGACGCTTTCACATCACACGTCATCATTTGTTTGTTTAATATAAGATTTTGGTGAGAGCAGCTTTAACTTAAGAGTTTAACCCTACAGAACTCGATCTCTTTGTGATACTTTCACCATATACAAAAAGTAACATGACTTTGGCTTCAAAATTAACTGCTGATGTTCATGATAATGGTTTAGGATACACTGAAAATACAGGATAGCAAATAACAATGTTGACCTAACGAGAACTTAAACACTTATAGCATATCTGCAACTATGGTGTTTATTAGGGTATGGGGTAAAAAGAAAATATACACTTTTTAAAAACTACTGTAGCTTGATATACAGAGAATTTGCTTTACATGCAAAATTGAGTGTAACTTTTAGTGAGTAAGCGGCTGTAATTTCATACATCGCAAATTGGTAAAATACTTAAAATTTCATCCTTGAGTCAGATTTTTCAGTAAATTATTTGATAAACTCAAACAGAAACACAAAAAAGTAACAAAATGTATATTTTTTTGTTTTGCATTCATCTTAAGATTCCTTTTTGCAAACCAGAATGAAAACTAATTAAAAGTACCATTGTTTCTTAAATAATTGGAGTAGCATAAACTCATGGTCCTAGCTTTATTTTACATTATTCTGGACTTTGTAGAAAAAAAAACCCTTGTGGAATATTTGTCTGTCTCAACCTCCAACCATCATAAATGTCATACTTGCGGTAACACTGATAAACAGCAAATTGCGAGTACATATCATTGAATTACGCTATGATATATATATAATATCAATATTTTGTACATATACAAGAATGCATGGCATATCAGTATTTTGTACATATGGCGTAATCATGTGCAACAGTGGAATCTGTGCTTGAATTTGTACATATGGAAGAATCTGTACAGTTTCAACAGTACTTATGTATATTTCTTGTTTAT
The DNA here is from genome assembly GCA_900302755.1 of Chromis chromis. Taxonomy (NCBI): domain Eukaryota; kingdom Metazoa; phylum Chordata; class Actinopteri; family Pomacentridae; genus Chromis; species Chromis chromis. Next base: position 10,194 of record OMNN01102944.1, read on the forward strand.
GTTTCAACTGATGTTCCTACATTTCTGCCTTATCCCCTTTGCTGCTGAACACTGCAAATCTAATCTTATCGTATCCTATCTTCCAAGCATATATCAAGCATGTTTTGGTTTGAACTTTTTAGCCATTTCCGATGTGACTTCTTTTCTTGTGCCATACAGTTGAATTAATGTAATTATAACTGCATTAGGATTGTCTCTCTTTAACCCAACACTCTCCTCTCTCTTCTCTCCTTGTGATGAGATGCCAACGTTCACTTGTTCCTCCATTTGTACTCACTGTACACCCGGGCACTCCGGATGAGTGTCGGCTACATACCACAAACAAATGCTGAAGTGTAGATGCTAATGCTCTCTTTTTGTGATTCCCTCCGTCCTCCTTCCAGCCTGCCCAATAATCTCTCCTCCTCTCTCTCAGTCCGTCTCTCTCTCTCTGGTCCTAATCCGCTCCACAGCCGTGAAAACTCTCCATGAGGAAGAGTTGACCCGTTCTAATGGGTGGAGGCAACCACCCACACTCAGCCGTGGAGGGTCCAGCCAAAACACACACACATGTGCACAAACACATGCACACACACATGCACACACACCAGACCTTGCTAAGCTTGCTTGGCTTAGTCTGCATCGGCCAAATAAGACGTACTGAGCCAAGAACACTACACGATTTAAACCCTTAACAAATGATTTTCGAGTTTGTGGAGACTCTGCCCCGCTCTGTCACTATGGACCGTCAAAACACTTGTTCATTCATTAGGAGGAAATGCACTTGTTCATTTATTAAAAAATAATCACAATGTTACTGCTACGTAAATTAACAAACAAAAATTGGCTCCAGCTTCTAAAATGTGTGAATTTGCCACTTTTCTACATACTTGACTGTTTTAAATTTTGAACAGTTGGAAGAAAAAAACAAGCAATTTCAGGAGCATGTGATGCATATTTTAAGTAATCTGTTGACATATTGCAGGTTAAAATTATTTACAGATTAAGTATGAAGTATGTAAAGGTTGTACTGTTAAAATATCGTAATTCCCATTTGATTTGACAACTACTGATAAAATGAATGCAGGATGTGACATCCGAATACCTATATGTTTAAATGTATATAGCCCCACAATAACCAGATTATTTAGTCTTCTTGGGGTCAGCGGAAACAAGTTCATCCACTATTAGGCTGGTTTGGCAAACATGTTATCAAACGTTTACACAGAGGGCAGTTATGAAACAACTTATTATTCACTTCTTATGACCACATGGTAAAGATCTCCTTATCTCTGTTTCTGGTTTTCTCCAACTAATGGGGGAAATATCTGGTTCTTTAGTTGCTAAATGCGCTACTATGTTTGCTAACTGTGTCTGTCTGCTGCCGGGAATTAGGTGTACTA
>OMNN01102944.1:15923-26004 GCA_900302755.1 Chromis chromis
GGGGGGTGTAGGGTGGGTGAGGGAGGAAGAAGACATATGTCCACAGTCCTGGCCCCTGCTGACGGACTGTCTCTGCTGGCTGCTCGGTGGCTGGCTCGCTGTCTCTATTGCACACAAACACAACATGTATTAACCTGTTTTTATTTGTCACTTAGAAGGAACTTGTATGGACTTACATTGACTTACATTTTATAAACAAAAACCTAATCTTAACCAGAAAATATCACAGTTCACCTTTTGTTGGGGAGCAGGCTTTTGGTCCCCAGATGGGAGGTGCGTCCTCGTGATGCGACTGTGTGCATAAACTGTTGTCCCTGCAATGTAACACACACGCACACAAACACACACATACACACATAGACACACAGATACATAAAGTTACTCCAGCAAGTCTGGCAGATCGCTGCAGTACAACCCGTCTCCCTCTCCATCTGCACCTAAAAGACCCACGCACCCTGACAATGAGGTGACCATGTCAGTGCCTGAGCCGAAGCAGAGGGATGGAGAGAGAGAGAGAGAAAGGGGGAGAGAGAGAGCTAGAGAGAAATGCAAGGAGAAGGGGGGAGAGAGGGGAGGAGAGGGAGGGGACGAGGGAGGGACACATTAACAAGCTATAATCTCAACTGCCTTATCCATAATGCATTGTGTGGGCCAATTTACATGGTGCTGGTCCCTCTGGGAGAAAGGAGATCATCCATCACATTACTTTATTAGCTCCCTCACACTCTCTCACAGATGCACACACACACACACACACACTAACACACATACACACACACACATCATTATTTGTCTCTCTCTCTCCCTCTGTTTTGTGGGCCTGTTTGGTCATGGTTGTTGTTTCAAACTGCTGCTGCCTCTATAAAACAACTCCAAGCCGAGTCGTGTTGTGCAGACTGTGACAAGCAGGGACGGACTTTTTATTATTTTTTTATTTTTTTGCACACAAAAAAAAAGAAAGAAAGAAAATACAGCAGCAGTTTGTTTTAAAAATGTGACAGTCGCTGGGTTCAGTATGAGTCAGAGGATTTAGGTAACTGCCAGAAATGTGAGGCTGAGCTTTTTGTTTTTTAAAAAGCTAAACTGACTTTGTGTTGAAATGAATAAATCTCACAACTGGCAACGCTGTTTATCCAGCACTGGTTTTCCTCAAAGTAATATGAAACAAGTTATGCAGATCGTTGCAGTGATGATGAACTTAAACTTGCACACAACTGAATCTGATCATTTCAGAGCAGCAATATTTAGACCGAAAGCTCTATTTGCAACACAGGGAAAGAAAAAATTTATTTGATTTGATTGTGTCCAAACTTAACCCACAGTGGAAAGATAATGTTAATGGAGTCATTGAGATTTGCCTTAAGCTGCACATATCAAATCATTGAATATTTCTCTGTGCAAAATAAAAAGGTTGATTTTTTTTTTTAATCTTTCGGAAATGTGTTTTTTAAGCAGAGTATGTTTAAATTTAAATGGGCTACACCTTTGAATGACTTCAGTTTGTGGATAATTAAAACAGAAATTACACAGAACATACAGAAACCAGTAAAGCAATTCAAAATCTGTCACTTATTAATGGCCATTAAAGAGTAATAAAAACATAATTATCTTTTTGCACACACATTTGAAACCATTTTCTGTTTCTCCGACTGTGTGAAAACACAAATGTACTCATGCATTTCGTGTTTATTCCGCATCCTGTGATGGCATTAAAGCACAAATACAGATAAATGAAATTGAGCATTTTTAGTTGTAATTAATTTCATTCAATCACCAGCTGCATTTAGGGTTTTAATGTTTGAGGGCTGAAATAATTTTAAACTCATGTCCAGAGGATCAACGGTCTCTGTGTGTGCAGTGTGTGTTTCAGTGCATGCAGGAGAATTAAGTGTTGGCACTTTGGACGCGCGCGCACGCACGCACGCAGCGCAGATCCATCAGATCCCAGCAGCCATCCTGTGAATAAAAAAGAGCTGTAATTGCAATCATATATGTGGAGCTTCAGCTCTGCCCGCCATACCGTACCATTAGTATCACAAATAAGTAATAATTTGCTAATGACAACATTATGTTGAGTCAGTTTAGGGGCAATTAAAGTGAGTGATATTTACATATGCCTAATGAATCACCGAGCGTGGCAGTTCGGGCGGGCTCTAATGAATATTCATCCAGGCATTTCTCCCCTGCGCGCTGCAGTTTATAAACTGAATTATGGCTGATTTGCCCTTTTAAAAAATGAACATGGGCGCATCTCCCACAAGGAGGCGGCGAACAATAACGTCTGATTATAAAAATGTTTTACTGCTAAACTGCCGGTGAGGAGACGGCGGCAGCGTGGTTAAAGACGCACTTGGAGGGGAGCAGAGGAGGGAGAGCCCACCTAAAATCAATCCAGTGTAGTCTCGGCCCGTCCACCCTTTTTGATCAATATTTACAGTGCGCATTCAGAGCAGGGCTTTACACCCTGAGCATGTCATTGATTGATTTTTTACTGGAGGAGTTCAGATTAACCCAAAGTGGAGGTCACGGTTCGACCTTTTACGCACGGGGCTGATTCCGGGAACGGCCTACTGACCTCTCAGGTGCGGGATCAACAGGCGGGATCAGTTTGCATTCAGGAGAAGATCTGCGCGTTTATCATGCAAATGCGCGGCTCTCTAGCAGGTGTCAGCGCGCACTCGCATGTGTGTGTTCAGGGTCTTTAAACGGGCCTGCAGTCATTATCACGTTACAAATGTGGCCACAGACGCACGATGTGGAGGCTGACATATGCAGCTGTGGCTCCTAATGACCAGTGATGTAAAACAAATAAACATCCAACGACAAAAATATTCAAATATGAAAATAAAATCGACAAATTAACCTTTTCCAAATGCATGTTTCAGACTGAGGGCACCTTTAACTTTATCTGGAGATCCATGCAAAACATTTACACCTTGTAATATAAAATCTAACCCATGTTAAGCATTATTTTACACATCTACAATGTTAGATTTATACATGTATGCATACATTTTATTTTGCTATAATATATATATTTTTCAATTAAAAATGTGTGTGCTTGGCTCTTATGATTTAAGCACAGGAACAAAAAGATCAATCCTCTTAAATTTATAAGCCATGAATGATGAATAAATAATTCCAGTTTTTCTTATAGAAAAATGCAAATTGTGACATTTTTTTAATTATAATTTTAAACAAATACATATAAAACAGTGCTTTATTAACTCTTAATGGCCTAATTTAAAAATGAAAAAATAAAAAATGTCCTCATAAGTTTTTGTCGACAGTTGATATGTGTCATTACGCATCTGTTAAATTTAAGGTTGACTACAGTTTTAAATAACTTTAAAAGAACACAACTTGTTTCTTAATGCTGCTGGTTGCCTCGGTTCATTCATAGCATCTCATTTTGTTTCTCTCAAATCTATCTGCTGCCATCTTGTGGCTCAGTCTTAGAAGCAAACATGGATTTAATTTTTTTACATCACCATTAACAAATAAATCACAATAAATAATCTAACCTTTATTGATCCCCTTGGGGAAATTCCTTCTCTGCATTTGACCCATCCTATTCAAAGTTAACCTTAACTATACATACTAGGAGCAGTGGGCTGCCGCGGTGCAGCGCCCAGGGAGCAGTCAGGGGTTAAGGGCCTTGCTCAAGGGCCCACAGTGGTGGTGACTGGGACAAGCGGTTGCTCTCACTTTCCCACCTCAACCTCTTGCCAGTCCGGGGGCTCGACCCGTCGACCCACTGGTTACAAGTTTGCTTCACAAACAAAAGGCCACCACTGCCCCCCAAAGGATGAGGTCCCACCGACCATTGCAGCCACTGAAAACATTATAAGTAAAGTTTCTGCTTGATTTTCAACAGAGACTAGAGGTCAGAGGTCCAAGATCAGGGAATCCCTATAAAGCAGAACTTTAAGGGAATCTTGCTTCACCCAAAAGTCCAAATTAGCTGCAGCCTCCAGTGATTTCTCTTCTGCTTCTGAGCAAAAGGAGAAATGTGAGATGTTACCCATCATTTTAAAGAAAAACTGAAACTTTCACAGTTTATTCTCATATGAATCAAACTGTCTGCACATTTTAATCTCGTGTTTGAAACCAAACATAGATTAACTTCCTGAGTTTGCATCTAAACAAATAACTTTAAAATGTCCTCTGAGTATTGAAATATTTATGTGACCCTGCATCTTTTCACAATGTCTGACAAGTGTGGCATTAGGTAAAGGTGAAAAAGTATATAAGTCTGGAAAGTATTCATGGTGTCACATGTAGGGAAAACAAGGGCTTAAAGAATGCTCAGCTGGTTAACAGAGGATGAAAGTGAACTGTGCTTTTACCACTTTTTGTTTTATTTTTATTCATCAGTTCAGTATAAACATCATCTGGAAACTTCGCTCTGGTTTTCAAAACCCTTCAGAGCGTCTCTCATTAGTTGACTCGAACATGCTGATTAACAGCTGTGCAAAGTTTTCGACCACTTGTGAAAAATATGATCAAAGCTAATAAACAAGAATATTAAAAAGTTATTCCAGAAAAAAATAGTAAAACACATAAAAATGTCTTCTAAGTTTCTGCCCAGAAAAGTTGGATGATTTCAGCATAAGTCTTTTAGCATTTTGAACAGATTAAACAGAACCTAAGATGTCTTGGAAACAGTCAATATCATCATGTTTCTTTGTGTTTTATCTTTTAGCAAATGGCTTTAAATACAAAATGCTCTCAGACTTTTTCTCGTGCCAAATGTCAGCTTGAAGACACTAATTTGTGACTTTAAAGGCGACATAATCTCTAAACTAATGACCACTTTATCTCTCATTTTAAGAGGATTAATGGGCTGTGGATCAGAAGAGAAGGAAATTTAAGTGTCTGTTTGCCAGAACATTGGATCATCTTCCTCCTCTTGCAGGCATCATAAAGTAACTTGGTGTCAGTAGACGAAGCTGACATATATGACAGATGTCTCTGGTAGTTTTGGTAGGTGGAGGTCAGGGAAAGGCAGCAGACCATCGCTGTCTATGTGAGTCTGAACTGTGTAGGCTTTGACCACAGCTCCCCACTCCAGCACCGAACTGTGGATGATTCCCAGTCTGGCCTGTTCATGATACGCCGCTCCGAGCTCCCTGCCCAGGAAGATGTCTTGGATCTGGCTTGACGACAAAGCCAAGGAATCTCTCTTTATGTCTGCAGTCAGGTCCAGATTAGTGTCTCTATCCCTGTTGTATCTATTCATGTCTAAATAGGCGCCATTATCTCTGTCTGGGTCGGCGTTTGAGTCTGTGTTCTTGGCTCTGTTTGCTTCTGGGCAGTTATGAAGAGGCCTCTGTGGCAGGTTCACCAATGTCACTCTCTCTAAGTGCTGCACAGCAAAATGTCCCTCCAGAGAAACCGAAGGCGTCCCTCTGGATCCTCCAGGACCACAGTGGATCAGAGTGAGGTGTCTCACTTCTGAGTTGTTGAGCAGACGAGCTGTGTTTGACGGCGACGTGAACCAAACGGTTAAACGTCTCATCCGGAAAACAGGAGACGAGTGCGACTGGATGTCTTTACATCTGCAGTCTGCCAGTGAGGAGGTGCTGCAGGGCTGCGGGTTCTGGCTGCAGGAGTAGTAGCAGAAGCTGTTGTGGGTCACATAAGCCAGGCGGAGGTCAGAGCGCTGCAGAGCCACCGAGACACACAGCAGCACACACAGGAGAGGAGCTGGAGGGCTGAAGGCCGGCATCACTGCTGGATCAGGGTCTCTGCATACTGACTAGAGGTAATGTGTGGATATAATGTGTTTATATACATGAACCTAAAGAAAAGAGAAGAGAAAAACATTAAAGATCAAGTAGAATTAACAAATAGAAAAACACACTCAGACCCAAAAAACTACCCTGCTATATAAAAGTTCAAAATCTCACATCCCCAGAATGTGTATTTTACTTTGTCAGCTCAAAATGCTGCAAAAATAGTTTACTTCCGTTCTAAAAAGGCTGTTTCAGTGTCTATAGCTTTGAATACCGCTGAAGTACTGTTGACCACACCCCCTTCAGGAAGAAGACTCTCTGCAAAATCAGTTGATCACACTACAGCTGACACATACATAAGCAAGTGTGTGAGACCAGGACTATATCAATATCAATTTAAGCTTTATTGTTTAAGTATTTGGATGCACACAAGGAATCTGACTCTGGTGTTTTTCTTGCTCCCAAAGTACTTTAAAAAGTAAATTAAAACAAGGGTAACAGGTTATAGAAGGAAAATGAGTATTTAACTGCTATGTACAACTGTAGATATGTGTAAAAGAGCATGTTCAAAGCTAGCTATCTTTAGGGTTATTGAAACCTTATGTACATGAAGTAGGTGGATGTTTCTAACTTTCTCTCTGAGTGATCATTTTACATGGAAATACAACAGAGTTCACAGCACATTTGTTGTATTTAACTCATGTGTATGATGAGTTTGTGAGATGACGTTGCTGTTATAGAATTAGTGTTGTAGTGGTGCAAAGTCGGTGCTTGGAAATGGCTCTGAAGTGACTGCTAGTTAACATGTAGTCTTAATGAGCTGTGTTTCAGTCAGTATTTCATAATAGAATAACAAAAACTGAAAAATATGTACAAGAGAACAGCTTTAGTGGAAATTTGAATGTATTAAAATACAGTATATGTGAGCACAGAGAGCAGGAGAGAAGCAAACAGATGTGAAGACTGTGTTTAGGTTTCACTGAAGCACAACAGGTGACATGAAAACACAGAAATCCACCCAGTCCTTGTTTATTAGTTTCAAATCAGTCTGAAAACATCCACAGAGCTCTGACCTGTTGGCATATGATCATAGCAAATGGCATCGTTAGTCACATTAGCTACTAAAGAGTTTCCTATTTTTGTGGTGACATTGCCATTAATAATAAAAGTAATTCACTGGATGTTCAGTTTCTGAGATGCTGGAGGTGCATGAGGGCTCTTGTGTTCACTCTTGCAGCCGGCAGCAGAACATTAGTTAGAACATTAGAGTTAGCAGAAGCAGCTCCAGAAAGTAAATAAATCTGGTGGACTGAGAGGCAGCTACTCATTCTGAATTCACCATTATCCAGAGTTTGAGCTAGATGACTAGTGGTTGGACTATTGGTCGGTTAGCGACTTGAAAAAACTGGGAGGCTAACTAGTTGTGGGGTGGCTTGAGCAACAACCACAAGCATAACAAACATGGGTTTTTATCCATATGGGACCTTTAAAATACTTGTGCAAAAGTATTAGCAAGTAACATAGACTTAGTATAGTGTACTAGTTTAGTATTGTGTTTATAGTATATTTTGTATTATCATTATGCTAAATAGCCCCTAGCATGTATTATATTAGTATGCATGCTATGTATTTGTTAATGCTGCAATGTGTAAAGGTGAGACTGATTCTACATGTATATATCCAGCTGGGTTTGTAATATCTGACATGTTTTTAAATGTAAAAATCTCGATCTGCAAAGTGTTCATAGATACAATGGAAATAGCCAAATAACATAATAGTAGCCCTTTTTATACTGAAGATAACCTGCTTAAGTAGCACAAACATAGCCTGAAGCATTTGTCTTTAATCAAGTCCTCACACTGAGAGTAATGAAAGTGCGAGAGATTATACAAACACGAGGAAATGTTTTATTTTGTGAGCCGCAAATACAAAAGTACACTTCATGTGTGGCTCCACTGACTTGTCCTAAAATGAGACGAGTGTGGACATGTTTTGGAAATGACTCTTTGCTTTGTTTCTGCCGTCGCAGCCCCTTTTCTGTCCTGTTTGAGCACTGACAGACGTCCATTGGTATTTGCTTCCTTTCTGTGGCTTTTTTTCTTGGCAGCTTCTTTAGACTGACATTTGTCCATGGCAAGATTATAAACAGCCCTGTTTCATATCAGCCAAAACCTTCAGCTCTGTGAGGGACACTGACGCGGAGCCTGGAGCCGACAGACAGGCAGATTTAGTCATCATTAGTTCAGACCGCCTGTTGTGATGTGAAGCTCTCTGATGCACGTCCATCAGGCCTCAACTGAATGCTTGTTTTGTACAATCAGATTTTAAACAGCATTTGTGGAAAACTGTTAACTTCAAAGAGCAGCAACATTCAGATTCTACTAACATCTTAATTCTTTTTTTTTTTTTTAGAAACACTGATACACACACCAAAACTATTCATTCTGCATATTAATGAGTACTTTTATGTCTAATAAGTGATCATGTATCTGTATGTTTACTGATGTAAATACAAAGTATGTTTTACATTGTGTTATTTCCCCATAAAAAAAGTATTTCACCAATGTTATTAGAATCACAGTTTTAAAAATAGATTAAGCTGTATGTTGCAGAACCGGCAGTATGGTGTTTTTTTTTTTATCCCACACATTCTTATTCCTAATGTAAACTTGGTGCCTACATTACCCACAGTGCATCTCTGCCACTGACAGGCCACTGGTCTTAATGAGGAGCTCGCGTTTTATTTCATGTATGAAGTTGTAGTCTTCAGGCTCAAAAGACAAAAACAACAACAGCAACAAAAACTGTAAAGTAACAAACTACTTTTACTCAAGTATAGTTCTGAGGTATCTTTTATATACATTTTATGCTACTTTATACTTCCACTTCACTATATTTACTTTTAAGATACAGTTTTTGCACAATGGATAACATACTAAGTTTTCAAAATACATTGTGAAAGATTAAACCAGTAGTCTCCAACATTTTTTTCCTCTGATGTCTTACAAAAAGCAGTGTGTGTCCAGGGTCACATTTCACATGTTTATGAGCTGTTCAGAGCTGGAGCGAAGGGATTTTTCCTTCTAAACTTGGTTTCGTTTCAATAAATGTTCAAATGATCCAATATCTCACCAAATATGTAAAGATTAGAGAGAAAGTGTAAACTCACAACAGATTTGTGGATCAGATCTTTGTTTTTTCTACTATTAATCATCTCACAACCCTCATATTCATCTGCTGTCCCTGTACATACAACTGTACACTGTAAAAAATGAAAATAATGTAATAATAAAAATACAGAAAATCGAGCAGCAAGGGTGCTAGAAGAAATCGAAAACAATGCAATAGTGTAATGTTCAAAAGCTGTAAAAATATTTGTGAATGAATGATGTATTTTAGCTGATTTAAATACATTTAAATATGCTGTAAAAGAGTGTATTAGTATTTGTAAAAATACAGATTTTTTTTAGTGGTCACCTGGTAATTTAATAAATGTTTCTGTAATTTTGCAGGGTTTTATCTTTAATTTAAGAAAGCAGAAAAAATCTATAAAATAGCAGTTAAAATTATTTCATATATGTATTTTTTTTTTCTTTTAAATAACAGCACATATATGTAAAATAATTACATATTTTGCTGAATTACAATAAAAACAGTGGAATATTTTGCTCAAATATTGTAAAAGAATGAATTAACAATAGTATAAATGCAGATTTTTGATGTGAACATTATGTACAGTTTTGAGTTTTTAAAAAAAAAAATTTATTTTAGGTTTAAAATGTAAATTAATTCTGTTTTCTGTGAATTTACAAGATATCTGTAATTTAACAAAACAGGGAAAATCTGTTTAAAAAAAAAATAACAGTGAACTATTAAAAAAAAGTACAGCCAAAAACTGTTAAAAACATGCATCAGCTACAACAATAACAATTTGCTCAGATGCTGATGCTTCAGTGTTAATAATCTAATATCCTATGTAATAATATATCAGTCAGAGGGACCACACTGGTACTTTTACTTTAATATTTTAACTACATTTTGCGGTTAATACTCATGTGCTTTTCCTTAAGTAGGATTTTACATACAGGAGTATTTTTACATTGCTGTATTGGTACTTTTACTAGTATAATATCTGAATACTTCTTCTATCACTGCACTAGTGGTTTGTGATGTGAACTTGTAACCAGTGGGTCGCGGGTTCGAGTCCCCGGACTGGCAAGAGGTTGAGGTGGGAAAGTGAGAGCGACCGCTTGTCCCAGTCACCACCACTGTGGGCCCTTGAGCAAGGCCCTTAACCCCTGACTGCTCCCCGGGCGCTGCACTGCGGCAGCCCACTGCTACTA
>OMNN01102945.1:0-10254 GCA_900302755.1 Chromis chromis
GTTTTGGATTTCACATAGTTTGTATTTGCATTGACCTTACAGAGAAATCATAATTGGTTTTGATAGCATCAGTGACATAAACGCTGACACAGTAGTTGAAAGCAGAGTGGCGCAGAGGAAGCGTGCTGGGCCCATAACCCAGAGGTCGATGGATCGAAACCATCCTCTGCTAATGCTAAATGTTTTAATTTATACATTTGTCCTTTATCAGTCAAGTCTTTATCTCAAAACATTTACAAACTGCTTTGGTAACTCCAGATTGTGGAACCAGTGACAAGTAAAGGTTTCCAGTAGCCCAGAGGTCGATGCATCAAAACCATCCTCTTCTAATTGTAAATGTTGCTGGCCTGGTTCCAAGTTTCATGTTTTCAAGCGAGTTGGTGCCCATTGTCATAAGTGTCTTAACTGCTCTGTCCTCTTCTATTGTTGCTGTACTGGGCAGCTGTTTATATGCTGTAGCAGCTGTGGAGTAGACTTGTTTTACTGGATATGCTTCAGTTATTCTGACTTTTCTTCTACTATTTTTAAGAAACATATCTTATTTACAGGGAAAAGCAACAGAAGAGTTTCACAAATAAGTATGTGTGAGGTGAATGGTATGCTAAATGTAATTGTCTATTTCTGTACAATATCCACAATGAGCTCATGTACCTCAGATGAACTTAGTTGATTCTTAAACAGGTGCTCATGTCACCTGGCACTTAATAGAACTGAATGCCATCAGTGTTCCCTTTTGATTTTGCTATGGATATTCACCATTATAAAACTGATTTGTTTTTGTTGTCTGTGTAGATTCTCAGCCATTCAGTTCATTAAAAGTTAAGCAAAAGGAGCAGCGTTGTATATGCAGTCCAATGCAGTGAGGAGTGCACAGACTTGTACATGGGGAAGACTAAACCACAGTTCCACAACGCGCAACACAGTAGATCAGCTCATCAGGACAAGACTCAGCAGTTCACCTGCATCTGATGAATAAGGGACATTCCTTTCAGGACAGCAAAGTTCACATTTTGGATGGAGAGGACAGATTGTTGAAGAGAGTAGTGAAGGAAGTCATCTATGTCAAACTAGAACAGTCATCTCTAAACAGAGAGGGGGTCTACGACACCACCTATCAAGGACAGTGATTAGGTTTCTCAGTGGAAAGTTTCACCATTGTTAACATCTTGCGTCACTCCTGATGTGGCAGATTTAAATCCTTTGTTATGTAAACTGGCAGGTTCACGACCATTATTGCTGTTGTTGCTGTTGGACCCCCTGGCTTCACCACCATTCACACCTGGAGGCAGGTGAGTCCTGGGTCGTTAATAGGCCATTAGCCATGCAAGCTGAAGTGACGATGGACATCTGAAACTCCTGACCAGGCCATTTGAACTAAAGAAGCCTCTTAGATGAGAGGTGAAATGTCTTTAAACAAATCCTAGGAGCTTCAGTAGAAATCAACTGGACTTCTCTTCTTTAGGTTCTTGAAGATAGAACCACTGCTATCTTTATATCAGGCACTTTGGATGTCTGGGCATCAACAGAGGAAAACTTACAGACTAATCGAATCTTAGATTCGTGAACTTCGCAGTGTTCCTAATAATGAAAGTTCTTTGACAAAGTAGGCTTTCAGATCTGCTTCTTCTTCCGTGCATTGTTTCTAGTTGTTTTGCTAATCTGCTTTTCAGTTTTGCATTTCAGATGTGTATTTGCCCTAACCTTACAAAGACGTCATGATTTGTCGTGATAGGATCAGTGACATAAATGCTGACAGAGTACCTGAAAGCAGAGTGGCGCAGCGGAAGCGTGCTGGGCCCATAACCCAAAGGTCGATGGATCGAAACCATCCTCTGCTAATTGTAAAAAGTGTAAACTGCCATGTTCAGTGTGGGTACTATATAGCCCTTCATGTTTTATATAGGTTATGTTTGGACAGAAAGTTGTCATTAATGTCTTAACCTTTAAAAAGTAAGGTATTCTCTTATTGTTACTTCCATTTAACCTACTACCAATGTGGCTGGTAATTCATAGTTGATACATTTGTGTTTGATTTTCAAATCAAACTGTTTCCTGTTTTTTAAATCTTTGCTACACTCCATTACTTCAACTTTTTCTGGTTTGACTAATGGTCTATCAAAGCTGAGAGGTATGAAAGCTTTAAACCAGTGCCTGAGACCAGAGTGCCATTGCCATTTCACTGACATCCTTTAGGTGTTGATTGGCCATGCTGTTAGGGCTGGGCTATAGTTGAAAAGAACTGGTTGTACAGCATGTTGTCTGACCATGTTACAAATTGGAAGTGTTGATTGATGTTCTCAGTGCATAGAAGTGAATATCACATGATTGGTTTTGGAAAACTACAGAAATGGCCAGAGGCTGCTCCCTAATTTGATGTTGCAAAGGTGCGAGTGGAGGAAGTTCAAGAATCTGATCTTTAGACAAGCTATGATGATGTAGTATACCAGCAGGATCAGGATCAGGGTGGGGGGTATTTGAAAGACCAACAGCAATGGTAATTGGATTCCAAGTCAACTGTATTCTTTAATGGCAATGTATCTATGAAAAATGTCATTCTGACTCATCTAATCTTCCACATCCTCTCTTCATTTCCAAACATTTTGCATATATTTGTCAGTGTGTTTCTCACTTGTACAACTCTGCAATTAAGCCTGCTGTCTGAGTATCTCCATAGAAAAACAACAAAAACTGTATAAACCACAGATAGTGGGTGTAAGCCTCAGCTCATTCAGCTGTAAGCAGAGTGATGCAGCAGAAGCAGTCTAGACATTTATCACTAACTATATATTTACTTTGTAAGAAGGCCAACTGTAACCAGCAGGCTCGTCTGCTGATCTTCCCAATTAGGTAATTTATTTATTTCTGTTCAGTTAATGTGTTAAAAAAAATAAAACTATAATTTTCATTGCCAGCACACTGATAATAGATGGTCAGAAGTTGATGACAGAGTTAAGGCAACCATGTGTGCCAAATCAGTCACAATTGTCCAATCACATTTGATGTGATTTACAGGTTTTTGAAATATAAAAGTGAAACAGGTAAGTTCTCAAACAAAGGTTCAGTTTCAAAGCCCTGTTCTCTGCTCAACTGGTAAACAGTCTTCCAGAATGGAATTAGAAATACAGAGGAAATACAGTCTCAGTGGGAGCTCCAGATGAATGTTTGATTAGATTTAGAAAAAGCCTAGGCCACAGAGGTAGTGTGGCCGAGTGGTCTAAGGCGCTGGATTTAGGCTCCAGTCTCTGTGGAGGCGTGGGTTCAAATCCCACCACTGCCATGTTTATAGCATGCCCTTGGAAAACCTATTTATTAAGGGTAGTTAATTTAGCTATAATCTTAAAATGGTGAACTTCATAATGCTCTATGTCCTAAAGTTCTTCAGGCAAGTTTGCTTTCACATCAGCTTTTTCTTCCATGCATTGTTTCTTGCAGTTTTTCCAATCTGTTTCGCAGTTAGCTTAGTGTGTATTTGCATTGTACTTGCTAGGCAATCATAGTAGCTTTTGAGAGGATCAGCCATACAAACCCTGAAACAGTGACCCATAAGTTGATGGATCAAAGCGGTCCTTTGCAAATGGTGTATGTTTCATTCTGATGGAACTTTGACTCTACCTGTGACAACATTAAATCAGTGAAAGCAGAAACTGTGAAACCACTAGGAGGGGAGGAAGTGTTTTTTTTAAATTCACCAGAGGGTGATGGAAGTCACAGAAGTAGGCCAATGTGAGTGTTTTACCAAATGTTGAAGACAACATCATTGTTAACCATTGAGTTGAATCTTGTACCAACTGGTTTTTAAAACAGGTTTCTAACAGCAGAGTGGCGCAGCGGAAGCGTGCTGGGCCCATAACCCAGAGGTCGATGGATCGAAACCATCCTCTGCTAAATGAAAATTTTGTCAACTGATAGGTTCCACAAACCTCAGGATTTCATAAAGGTTATGTTTGAACAGAAAATTCTCAATTCATTAGTCGGTTCCTATTGTTAGGGTTCAGTTGAAGTTCTTCAGTTTCTTGTTCCTTACCACTTAGCTCTACTTTTCAAGACTCTTTTTATTAGGATTGCAGCATTTTGCATAGGTTAAGATTTGCTACTGGACTACTTGGAATGTCTGTTCACTGACAGTACAAAACTTGTAAACTCTACAGGCTAATCTAATCAAACTCTACATTTCAAGAAACTCTCTGTAGATCTAAAGTAAAACCTGTAAGTTCTTTAAAATCCTCTGCTCTGTTTATCTGGTAGCCTTGTGTCTTACTGTCATTTAAAATAGCCTGCCGCATTTGCATCTCTCTCTCTGTCTGTGTCTCCCTCTTGTTCTCTCTCAACCTTGTTAACAGGAAAACAGCACTCACTGTTAGCCAATCATAGCTGTATTCTGATTAGAGCTTTAGTCAAGTGACCAGAGGGTAATGATGTTTATATCAAGACGATTCATTGCGCGATGGAGCGCTCGTGTTAGGCATCTACATAAATAGATTGGGTTCACAGTAACGGACATCAAGGGGCCAAAAGTGCAGCACACAACAGTGGGGAGAAGAGAAAATATATTTCTCAAAGTTGATGGGATAAATGATTGCAGAGCCATTCGGTTCACTGGAGTGGACCTGCGAAGAGAGAGGACAGATTATTTCTTTGTTTCTTTAAATAGGCGAGAAAATGTGAGGAGTTATATTACAGAGAGAAAAAAACAGTAGGTGTCCATCCTCAGTGTACAGCCAGATTCATTACCATGCTTTACAAAGGTGATTTTAACAAAGGCCAGTTCCTCCGGGTGGGAATTATCCTGATTTTATAAGATCATATTTTCATCAAGGCTGGCTTATTAAGATGGGTATTACAATGGGAATCTTCACTGCTGGTACCAGAAGATTACAGAGGCCCTCCAGTCTCCTGCTGTGAGGAGAGAAAATGTGTTTTTATTTCTTTCTATTATTTTTATAAAATGGATAGAAAAAAAAGAGTGAGAAAAACCATTAAAGAGTGGTACTTCTGTAAAACTCTAATTTGTGAGAGCTTTGCACAGAAGCTGCAAGGGATCATGGAATGAGTGAAAAGAGATAATACAACGGTAGAGAGGCACTTGTCACTAATGGCCTTATTGACTCACCCTACAGGTCCACAAAATGCTTTTGATCCCGTCCTAATGGTTTTTTGGCATGTTGACTGAAAGCTATGGACAAAACGTAAAGAGAAGGACAAAGCTTTTTTAGAGAGAGAGGATTCTGTTGTTGCAGTCACAATCAAACTGGATTCCTGCAAATAAACACGACAAATTGTTCAGTTTATCAGTGAAGGTTTTTTGTTCACTGAACAAAGACTGATTTAACGGCTCCACAAGGATTGTAACGCTGTGATGGACTTTCACTGAAAATATGTGCAAATGAGTGCAAACTTGGAACATGCACTGATTACTGTGCAATATTCAAAAGCAAGCTTTGAGTTTTTACTAACTAAACCTGGAGTCATTATCAAAGGTAAAAAAACAAAACAAAAAACAACATAAATAGTTTCTTTTGTTGAAAATGACAAATGTTGACAGACAGCATACAAGTCAACCATTGAGTTTAGGTGAGCTGAATCTTGAACTAATTAGTTTGTGAACTCTAAATTGTGGAACCAGTGACGACAATATTGTTCCAGCAGCAGAGTGGCGCAGCGGAAGCGTGCTGGGCCCATAACCCAGAGGTCGATGGATCGAAACCATCCTCTGCTAAATGTACAATTTGTTAACTGCCAGTTTAACAGGATGAAAATAATCTCAAAGCACAGCCAGCAATCTCTGTGGCTTCTCCTATTTTGCAGGTGACATGGTTCTGTTAGCTTCATCATGCTGGGAACTTCAGGAGGCACTGAGGTAGTATGCTGCTGAATGTGAAGCTGAGAGTATGGAAGTCTGCACCTGCTCCTCACAGTCTAAGGCCAGGATTCAATGCCACAAACCAGTGGATTGCTCCCTCTGGGTTAGTGGTGAGTTGTTGCCCCAAGTGAAGGAGTTTATTTACAGAAGTTTGTTTTCATGAGTGGTGGGAAAATGGAGTGTGAAATGGACAGATGCATTGGTAAAGTGTCACTGGTTATGCAGATGTTGTACTAAACCATCATAATATAGAGGAAGCTGAGTTGAAAGGCAAAGCTCTTGATGCACTAGTTGATTACGTTCCAATCTTCACCTTTGGTCCTAAGCTCTGGATAGAAGGAGATCAGATACAAGCAGCCAAAACAAATTCCTTCTTAGGGTGACTGGGCTTACAGATAGACAAAGTAGACTGAACAGATTCTAAGATGCTACTGTTTTTTGTTGAAAGAAGCCAGCTAAGGTGGTTTGGACATCTGATTAGGATGCCTCCTGGATACCCTTCTTCCCTTCTCATCTGGCCTAAGAACACCCCAGGATCGTCCACCAGGAAGTGGAAAACATTGCTGGGTAGAGGAGAGCCAGCCCTGTTTGATGTGGCGCCCTAGGTGAGATCTTGTATGGCACCTCCCTCTGTCAGTGATTCACATTCAATGGCGTGGACAATTAACACCCAAACCAGACACTCTGTCTTTTGTGTACCATGAAGTGCTTTTACTTGACACACCCAGTTCACTGAACAACGGCAGGTAGCCATCAACCCCGCTACACTCCACACTCATGGTGCTGACAACATTCATAACCCTGAACTCCCATGGTGCATTGCAGCACGACAGTTCGGTCCTGTGATTGGCTCTGTGATTGCTACAATACGCTTACAAAACAAATGAAATAGCATTGTTTTGTAGTAATATTGATTTGGCATTGCTTTACATTTGAATCAATGTGAGCTTTTTCATTAATTTTAAGAGTTAATAGTAATAACTAGTTTTAATATTGTAGCGATTGCTGAGGCGGTAGCAAGTATGGGACTGTTGTGCTGCAATGCATTATGGGAGTTCAGGGTTATTAATGTTGTCAGCACCATGAGTGTGGAGGGTAGCGGGGTTTATGGCTACCAGTCACTGGTCAACATTTGTCTGAGTGATAATAGGAGTGTTCCTCAGTGTCAACACTAAAAGAACCTATTTCAGGTAGGGTTCACAATAAACATAATATCCAACTCAAATGTCTTTAAACCCTGCAGCTCTGTTCAATTTAAAAGTATTAAATATGAATGCTTTACTAATTTTGTGGCGCCACCTGGAGGCCACGGTGCCCTTAGCATTTGCCTATATTGCCTATTGGAAGGGCCCTGGGGGAGTGGAACATCTGGAATGCCCTACTGAACCTGCTTTGACCTGACTCTAGATAAGTGAAAGAGAATGGTTGGATGGAAGAAGAAAGTAGATATTATCATATACTGTACAGTATTTACTGTATTACTGTTGTGCTAACCTTGCTTTCATCCCATGTAGCTGACTGTAGCCTGTAGGGCTAAACCCAGGGCAAAGAAGTTGGGCAAATCAGCACTTAGTGGTACTTGTTTTGCCACAGCTAATCAGTCAGCCTATCATGCACTTTGTGAAATGTATTCCTGAAAGTTAAAGTAAATGCATTATGTTTTTCTTTTATCCTCTTCTTTACATCCACTACAACCAAAAAGCATTCCTCCTCATCTACTACTTGTATTCTTTCACCTGCAGGTATGCAAGTATGTCACCAACCCAAACCCTCATTATCCAATTATTGGACTCTTGGACATTTTCACTGATATTTTATCAATGTTTTGTTGGATTGTGGCTGAATTATTTTTAGCAGAATTTATTATCAAGCACTGCCAGACTATGAAAGATTCGCTGTATTTGCTGTGCTCTTCTGTAATGTCCCAGCATTGTTTCCCATCAGTCCTCTCTGCCATAGTTCCAGGTGTTTTCTAGTGAGGCTTGGAGAGGCTCTTACCATGTATTTGAATGGCCGCACTGTTCTCATCGTGGCTATCCAGTGGAGAGATGGTTAATGGAAAAAGGCACTCAGAAAAGCCTAACTGACAAGCTGAACACTTGACTGGCAAATAGCTGCAGTATAACTAATGTTGGATCTCTGGGTGTTCCGGCATAACCCCTGGTGAATGATTAATTGGAGGAAATATTGTTGTTTTACAGCTAATATTAGTAACATTTTGATATTAACAATAAAAGTCAAAAACCTCAGCGTGGAGCACTTTTAGCCACTTGTCTCACCGTTTTAGTTTGTCTGGTTGAATCCCAAATGGAAAACCTGTTTGCACTGAAGGTTATATCAGGACACCGGCCTCATGTTACCTGCATCAAATCAACTCAATAGACTTACAAGCATTTGTGTGTATATAAGCGACACAGGAAGAGGAGAACATTCATTTTAGGAAGAAATATACTATAATGCTAGTAACAAAAGCAGGTATTCATTATACAGAATGGCCCATCTCAGAATAACATAGTATAATATATACTGTCTTTTAGTCTATACCAGTATATTACTGGATTGTAATTACTGATGCATTACTGTGTATACAGTTTTGTAGCTGGCAAATGTGGTGCTGCTTAATATAGTGCTGGGTAGTATTTCTCTCTGGAATCCAACTGAAGAACATTCTGCATTCAGCCAGCTGCATCTGTTGGCCAGGATGGGGCTACACCTGCCATTAAAACATGACCTGCTGCCACTGATTTTAAGGGTCACAAGCTTGTTCTGACATTTTGAAAAGATCTGAAGTGGCTATTTTAGATTATGTAAACAAAACAAGTGCAGTGTAAAGTACGCCCGAGTAGACACAGTTTGAATTGTTGTGTCCTGTACAGTTTAGAATGACATGAAACTAGATTTTCTTACCTTTTAAACCACAAGACAAGCAATAAGCAACACAAAGGCAAAAATCAAAAATAAAACTTATAATTTTACAGCCACCATTCTACATTCCACTGATGTTTATTCATTAAAAACTGACATTCATAAAACAGTTTGACATCAGTGCTCCAACTTCCTCTGTTACATTCCAACCTGCTGACAAATGTTTTCCTTCATCCAATTATTGTAATTGTCCCATTTTATGGGGTTTGTGTGGTGAAGTTTTAATGTGACAATTCAGATTGAATAACTTTGCAAGAAAATGTCTTTTTACCATAGCTGCTATGCAATGAAAACATCTGAAGGTGAAAGTGACATATTGTCTGATTAGTGTATTGTGTTCACTGAGATTAGTCTCTCCAAACGGTTCAAATGGAGCAGCTGCATAGTGCTATGACTACAACTGGTTCAATAGCATCACTGACTCATTATTATAAAGGCTGTTATTCATCGTCTAAGCAGAAGCAAAAGTGTACATTTTTGCTTTAGTTTGTCAAATCTCACATTGGGGACAGAAAGACTTACGACGTAGTGTCTCTCATCCACTGTGGTCTCACAGTCCTGAAGCTGTTACTGATTGAATTTGGAAATGGTTATTCAACCAGATATTCAACAGAACAGCCCAGGGCTTAAGAGGAATAAATTATGTAGTTAATTGTTTTAACCATTGACTTCACATCTGCAGCGGTGTGACTGCAGTTACCGTAATTAGATTAAATTGCATAAAAGACTCATATATTAACAGTGGACAAAATGACCATGTGTTTACAAGCAAATTACTAACCACACCACTTTGTGAGGGGATCATTTGTCTCGAACATTATACCAAAAAGGAAAACACAAAGAACAACAAAAGAAAAGGGCCAAAAACAAATAATGCAACTTTTCCTGTAGCTCAAATGCAGCTTATGATAAAGTACAATATCAACTGATAATGAGCTTCATTTACTGTAAATGGCCTGAATGTGTCTTTTGGTAACATACCAATACATACCAGACCAATTTTTCTGCCATGCAATAGTTCTAAACTGCAGTGTTTTAAAAAAAGAACTCTAATAATTAGATTTATATAAAATTCCCAGTGTGCTGTGTGATAGGGAAGTTTGCCACCATATCCCTGCTTCAGACAACCTGCACTGCACAGCAGAAAAAGTACCGTCAGCTGAGACTTTAAATTGTATTTTGCACTGAGCAGTTTCCTACAGCAGGGAATTTAAAATAACTGATGCTTTGTGGTCCAGATCATTGGATGGAGGTTCGAACAGACAAAAACTCTGGGCCTCATCGGGACAGATGGAAAACTGGTTATGAAGTGAAAATGGTAGGACGGGATGAGGGGAAACTACAGAAAGGACTTCAGAACAGAATTGTTGCACTGCTGAAGTTCATACAGCCTGCAACATGGCTCCAAATCAAATTGTTTAAAGAAAGAAAAGCCGAGCACATGAGGGACACACACACACACACACACA
>OMNN01102946.1:5113-19206 GCA_900302755.1 Chromis chromis
TACAAAGTGTTTTAAGAGCAAAAGGTGGCTACTTTGAGGGATTTAAGATTGAAAAGATGTTTTGCTTTGTTTGTACTTTTGTATTTACTACATAATTCCATATGTGTTATTTCATATTTGTGATGCATTTAGCTTTGTTCTACCCTGTAGAAAATAATGAAACTAAAGAAAAACCTTGGAATGAGGGCCGCCGTTTAGCTCTCTGAGTTAAGGCGATACCACATGGGTTCAGTCCCTTAGCAGCAGTCATGAGTTCGAGTCCGGCTCAAGACCATTTGCTGCATGTCACTCTCCTCTCTACCCCCAATTTCACTCTGTCTGTCTACTAATAAAAGGAAAAACTCTCCCCCAAAAAATACATTTAAAAAAAACAACAACAACCTTGGCATGAGTAGATGTGTCAGGCTGCACGGTGGCTCAGTGGTTAGCACCGTCGCCTCACAGCTAGAAGATCCCCGGTTTGCGTCCCGGTTAGGACCCCTGGGATCTTTCTGTGTGGAGTTTGCATGTTCTCCCTGTGCAGTGTGGGTTTTCACCAGGTTCTCCAGCTTCCTCCCACAGTCCAAAAACATGCTGAGGTTAACTGATGATTCTAAATTGTCTGTAGGTGTGAATGAGAGTGTGCTTGGTTGTTTGTCCCGTGTGTGGCCCTGCGATGGACTGGTGACCTGTCCAGGATGTGCCCTGCCTTTGCCTTAAGTCGGCTGGGATAGACTCCAGCACCCCCGCGACCCTGCAGAGGATTAAGCGGTGTACAGATAATAGATGGATGGATAGTAGTTACTGTATGTCCATCCATTACGTTCATCCGAACATTCAGAGTTGGTTGGTCAGATGTGGCTAAGTCTCCAGTGTCCTTGAACTCTTGCAGAAAACAAGATGACATAATTAAACAAGTTCTAGTCAAACCATAAACTGAAAAAATGTAGAAAACATGTAGGAAATGTAGCATTTCACAGTGTTTCATGTATTAATGTGAAGAAGGTTAAATTTTCTTCATTGTTCCTTACAATACATCTGATGTTATTCTCCATTTTCTGTCTCTAGAGTGGAGCAGAAGCTTCAGTGGATGCTGAAGTTCATGCTTCATCCATTCATCATTTATTTATACAGTGTGGTTGCAATGCAGTTTGTCGCATTTTGCTTTTATTGATGCAGCAACTTTTCCACCTCAGCCATGAGTAAAAATAGATTTTGCAATATTTCAGGAAACGTGCATGAAACATGTGGATGGAAATGCACCTATTGTGACATAGTTGGTACAAGATACCTGAAGAATTAAAGCAAGGATAAAAGCTTGAATATTATGACTATGATTTCACTTGTCTTTCAGTATTTAGCCTACCGTGATAAGTTTGGGCTCATTTCTCTTTAAGTAGTTTTTGGCTACTTGGCGTCAAAACTAATGTGCCAAATGTGTTGGCATAATGCCAGTTTAAACATCCATTAAAATATGTAGGCTACATGTTTGTGTCAAGCTGATGAATCTGAATGAAGTCCAATATTCATTCTCATTTTTAGCTCTGATTTGGTCTCCACCAAACTTCTGTTAAAAAATATCTTTAGCTGCTAAATGCCCCGATGTTCACCGGCTGGTCTCTAACTGTGTCTGTCTGCAGTACATTTGGTGCCAGTGAAACCAGAGCAGTGAGAAGAAAGCCACTAAAATGTCATGTAGAGTTGCAGAGTTGGTGATAATTCACTGTAGATCAGTAGAATTTATGACTTTCACACGTGAAAGTTTTGAAGTGCAGCTTTAAGTGTGCTAACATGAAAAGGTTGGTTCTTTCCACACAAACACTTAATCATCCCATGAAGTGATTATTCTCTCCAGTCGGTCTCAATGAAGTGTTCTAGAACAAAATTTCCAGGCTCTGTTTTTGTGCCTTAGCCTTTAAAACATTTTTGAGCTACACATGCCAGAAATTTGCTGTTTCATTCTGTTAGAGCTGATTGGTGTTGATAATATATTCTTTCTTTCTCTCAAGGAAAGGTTTATTCTTAGGCGTGGGTGCATCTCTGTGCATTAGTCAGTACAGTAGTCATTCTGTACTGAGCTAAATATAGCAGCAGAGAAAAGCAACGTTGGCTGTTTTTCTCACCAGCCACCTCTGACATCCACCTCCACTATCATCCTCTGTGCCTCCCCATCATTCCTCTAACCTTTATGTCTGCATGCTCTTTGTATATGTCCGTGTGGGGGTCTCTCAGGAGCGGGCTGCCAAATGGAGGACATCGGATGGCTTGATGGACGGCCTGACTACCAACGGGGTGTTGGTAATGCACCCGGCAGGAGAGTTTGTGTCAGAGCCAGCTCCGGGCGTCTGGAGGGAAATCTCAGTCTGTGGCAATGTCTTTGCCCTGAGGGAGACCCGCTCAGCCCAACAGAGGGGAAAACTGGTAAGATGAAGGAGACTCATGTGAAAATTAGTTCTATGTTAGCTTCCTATGGTCACAAGTGTTGAGGTGACTGACCTTGATTTGAGCCAAGAACTTGAAACTGCAGGGCTTTCTTGTGAATATTGGTTCATCACATTCACATTTATACAGTACATACATACAAACATACACATACATGCATACGTACACAGAACCACATACTGTATGTACATACATACGTATACATCAACATATATATGTGTATGCATATTTAAAAACTTTCTTCTTTTAATAATTTTTGCTTCCCTTGTCATTTCACTGTTGCACCATTTACAATAAAATGATGTCTCACAAGTGAACAAAAATCAAACACTCCTTACATTAGTATATATCAAGGTATAAGTTGACCACATAAAGCAGGAGGACAATGAACAGAATTTAATTGGAGTCTAGTTGGGGGCCATCTCTCACTTTTTCCGTAATCTTGCAGTATAAAAGATTCAGTAAACTGCAAACTGTATTTGTGTTGATTTTCTCAGATTCTCTCAAATTAAGATAGTGTAATGTAGATGTAGTTGCAGTTAGGCATTTCCTGTCGGGACCTCAGATGTTGCCTGCAATAGAGTTAGCCCAATAAAAATCAATTTGCAGCTTATCTTCTTCTAACATTTTTAGCTGTCGTTTTTAACTGTGAGAAATCTTCATTAAGCTATTTCCACAGTGCTACTGAGGAAATACCATTTATGACCAAAGGTGGATGGACACAATGCCTCAGTTCACCACGACTTCCTTTGTTTTGGAAACTTCAAGTTGTTGGCTGCACACCAGCCCACATGAAGTCGGGATGAAATCTCAATCATGTGGGCTGCTTCACTAATGCAGTGTCATCTATAAATGCACACTAAACAAATTAATGGACTGTTGACTTCCTCTTACAGCCTGGCAAGCTGAGCTGTAAGAAGAAGAAACCTTGTATAAGCGGCAGGATCTCTAGGTGTTGACAAAACAAGTGCAACACTGGACAAGTGACCACAAACCAGACACTCACAGATCTGCACATCCTACTGTACACATAAGTGAGACAACATGATGTGAAGGCAAGATAGATATCAATCAGACATCAGATTTCTACCATTCATATGTTGACATTAATATTTTTAGTTTCCAAACACCTAAAAACCAAAGAAAAATGCAAATATCGCAAGAGTTTAAGGTTGAAAAAGAGATGTAATGAAAACTGAAGAAAACATCCATGTTGGAATCCTTATGTCTTCTTGAATATATATGTATAAGGTACTGGAAACAATTTCATTTTGCAAAATTTTCTAAAATTTGTTGTCTTTTTTCTTGGCCCAGAAATTGATAGAAACAAAACTACTGACTGTTCTTATTTAAGATATTGTACATTCCAACTTGTAACTTTCATTAACTGTACTAATTGTAAACATTTGACATGTGTGCTGCTTATGACAGAAGCAAGCTAAACCTGATGGGTTGCAACTGTCTGAACCAAAACTAGTTGCTCACAGTGCCATCAAGTGGTGGTATAGAAGGGAAATACCACAAGATCCCATAGTACAGAGTGTACCAGTCCCCTACAGATCTGTTACTAGTTTAACAAATCCTACTAGTATGCCCTATAACAAATTATCAATTATAGGGATAGTGACTTGATGGGTATTAGAAGAGGAAAGATCAAATCAGTTTATCCCTTCTGTGATAATGAAGTTTTTCTCACTCCTTTATCTTTCCCCTGCCACCTCTCCTTCTGTTCTCTTCTTAAGGTTGAAAATGAGTCAAATACCCTCCAGGACGGTTCTCTGATTGATCTGTGTGGGGCTACCCTGCTGTGGAGGACTCCTGCCGGATTGCGCCACACCCCCACCCTCAAACAGCTGGAGTCCCTTCGGCAAGAGCTGAATGCCGCCCGGCCCCAGTGTCCCGTGGGTTTCAATACCCTGGCTTTTCCCAGCCTGGCCCAGCGTGAGATTGTCGACAAGAAGCAGCCCTGGGTTTATGTCAACTGTGGCCACGTACACGGCTACCACAACTGGGGCTACCGGAAGGAGAAGGGTCCTGCCGGCCCTGGAGGCACAGCACCAGCCAGCACCGGGGAGAGGGAGTGCCCCATGTGCCGGAGAGTGGGCCCCTATGTGCCATTGTGGTTGGGCTGTGAGGGCGGATTGTACCTGGATGCTGGGCCACCCACTCATGCTTTCTGCCCCTGTGGCCATGTATGCTCAGAAAAGACAGTGGTGGGGTGGAGCCAGATCCCATTACCCCATGGCACCCATGCCTTCCATGCTGCCTGCCCCTTCTGTGGAACGTGGTTGACAGGGGAGCAGGGCCACATCAAACTCATCTTCCAGGGCCCTGTCGACTGAAGCCTAGACCTGGGAGCCGCTCAGAGGAAAGTGTTGATGGATCAGACAGAGGACGGCCTGCTGACTAAAGACTGTGTGCTAGAACAGAAATGTGAACGCACTGATGACAAATACAGGAAAGGGACTGTTGACATGATGAACTGAAAGCAACATGCAATAGTAGATGCCAAGGCTTCACATGGAATCTGAGGTGTATGGAGAGTATGTAAATAAATTGTGTTGAAATGAACATGTCTTTAGTTATCTTTTGTTCTCCTCTTTAAGTACCTGCTAAGTCTTAGCATTCCAGCTGGTCTACGTGTGTTCATGTCAACTACAAGTCTGCATCTATGTAGCTGGTTGATCAGTTCAGTATAATTATGAAGCTTTGGACCTCTTTTGACAGTTTTGGCAAACACATTGCACTCATCAAATTGGCAAGATATGACAGCATGATACCATTTCTAAAAAGAATAAGACAGGCTGGAAACCAAACTTGAGGCTAGTCAGACTTTTTTGAAAGACAATTCTAATGTGAAAGGTAAAACACTAAGCCCAGCTGGCTGATGCTTATCCTGTTTAATCCCAAATTTTCCCCTGCAAAATAAGTGCATGCATTTCACTCCTTAGACCTCCCTAACACATAATATGTCTGACATTTTTCATTCCATGTTGGTTATGTTAGTGAAAATGAAGCTTTTATACTCGGCAACAATTGTTGAAACCACATAGTCTAAATTTATACAAATTCTTCAATTTGACCCATTTACACATATAAAACATGAGAATAACACTAACATGTGTAACATATAACTAGGCATGGTTACAAGCATGTTCAGAACTTTATTAGATACAGTGCCGTGAAAAAGTATTTTTTATATTTTAATATTTGTATTCTCAAATTCTTATTTTTTTGGCATATTTTCCCCACTTTAATGTTTAAGACCATCAAACAAAGTAAATATCAGACAAAGATAACCAAAGTAAACACAAAATGCAGTTTTTAAATGATGATTTTATTTTTAAAAATATTCAAAGCTTCCTGGCCCTGTGTGAAAAAGTAATTGCCCCCTAATAACCTAATAACTGGTCGGGCCACCCTCAGCAGCAACAACTGAAATCAAGCGTTTTCTATAACTGGTAATGAGTCTTTCTGGAGGTAATCAGGCTCGGGTGTAGTCAGTGAAATTGAACTCAGCTTTCTAAAAAATGTGATTAGCCACAGTTAACACAGTTGAAGCAGTCACTATCACAGACACTTTCAATTGCATCTTTTTCAACTGTAGGAAGGATGCTGAGTAGATAAAAACACAAGATAAGTAGGATAAACAGCCAAAACCTTTGACTATGTGTTATGCTAGCGGCAACAAATGTTGCGGTGCTTACGTTTACTCTTCTTGTCATCAAAATATGCATGGAGGCATATAATTCAAATTATATATCAGTAGTAGACCCATTCAAAAATATGTGTACAAAATATTTCAGTTGTATCTGTTAATTAAGATATTTTACTGAGTTCATCTTGTACTAGTTCGAGGCAGACATCTTTTTCCAGCAGTGAAGGCAGGAAGTAAAGAGGCCTGGTCATGTGACCATTCACACTAATCACATGACATTGATACAATTTAGAGAAGACAACCTATTCTTTTATTTTAAAACTTGCATTAGCTACCAAAAGTCAAAACAACACTTTTAGAAAAGGAAATCTAAAACAAAAATGAGCGGCAACAATTGTTGCCGGTGGGATTAAACGGGATATGTATAGATCAATCATAATCCACACATACATTATATCAATAAAGCAAAAGTTCAGGTTTATGTCTTCAGCATCTTCAGCAAGGAACGTAACGTCTTGCCATCTCAAATGTGGCAAGACTTTAATGTTGGAAAGCATGTCATATCAGCAGTGCAGCATCTTCAAGACATAGAGGAATTTTCTTTTTGGAGTCATTTTTGTGAAACAGGTAACTGAAATATACAAGTTCTACATACAAGTCCTTGTAATTCACTTCAAGCTAATTACAATGCTGATGTACAGTATAAAACCTGAGACACCACAAGTATTTCACAGTCCCCCATCCCAACGTTTTTAGGTAGTGACATTAGAATGGTTATGCCAGTGGCCTGTTCCCTACATTTATGGAGCACTATACTGTAAAAGTATATACTTATGTCAGTGGTAAGTGATTTGTATTGTGTCTTATAACTATTAAGTCATCATAAATCACTAAACATATTCAAATAAGCCAAATATGCAACTTGGAAAAAAGACCTAACTGTTTGTAAGATGTTGTTACAAACTGTTGTGTAGATGTACCATTTACCCCAATTTCTCCAGAAATTCAGTGGTACTGCTCCATAAGTTATTATTTGCCTGTGTCCAAGTTGATATGATAGTAAACTCAACATATTGGGTTTTTGGCAGCTAATCAGACAATTAGTAATTTAAGACAATATTTTCAGATGTATTGATGCTGAAAGTAAGTTCTCCTTTGATGGAACAATACAACCTTTTTACCAGGATCTCTGTGAGTTCATTACTTTTAAAGCAGTTTGATTAAGCATAATTTGTGTTTCTGTGGTCATCAGTTCTTAATTTGCAAACTAGATTTTAAGCCCCTCTATAAGTCCAGAACCACAAGATGGAGGTGGAGGACCCAAAAAACTTTATCTTCTACTTAAGTGGAGGAAATATGTAACAAATTAGCAATTACTCAAATTAAGTGTAGACAAAGGGAGTTCACTTTGGGGCTTTTGATGCACCTGGACACCTACCTGTTTTGCTAATCCAACATTAATTATCCCTAAAAAAAAAATTTTTAAAAACTGCATAAAGTCAAGATTGTAGTATGGATGCTGCTCTACACATGTTTGCATGTATTTGGATGAATATCAAGGCCTCTGCCTGTGTGGGTGCAGCCGGCATGCTCACTAAACTGAGGTAAGCTGCCGACTCCACCGAGTGTCTCTAAGCCTTGCTCCCAGTTTGTAGCGCCCCCATTGTGCTAAAAATAACTCAAGGTCACTAGCAGCCCCATGCCTTCCCACCAGGAGGGACACAGAGAGAGAAAAGAGAGAGAGAGAGACAGAGACAGAGGAAAACAACAGCTTTGTCATCAGAAGAGCTGAACCTCTTTGCTGAACAGAGAAATGTTAAGCAAACACTGACAATATCTTCAGTCTGTCCAGATGTTCCACGGGCTGCACCTTTGCACCTATCTGAGCTACAACAATAGGATGTAGTGGTGTTTTGCATTGGACATGAACAGATATTGCCTGTACATTATCACATTGTATCTCTGCTGTGAAGAGTGGATGCAGGGGGCAGCTGCAGTCCCACCCCAAGCTGCTGCAGGGTATATCAGTGTGAACAGATCATAGTATTCAATGTCAAGTATCACTTTATTTGCCTTTTCAACATTTCCACTTGACATGGTGACGCGCTACAGCTGAGCTGCCTGAACCTACAGGTGATCTGCTCACTGAGTGTGGTGTTTTAAAGGTCCATGGGGAGAGGCATGGGTACAAATCAAGGGCGTCTGCCATGAGGATGATAGGCAGCAGAGGACGGCTACAGTATGTTAGTCTGGGTAATAGACAAGGGGGGAAGACTCGTTTCCTGTGGTGGCTCCAGGAGAGTGCAACAGTGCACTCCTATGGAGAACATGTGTCTTGACTATCACTGACTTTCATTGCAGTTTGAGATATCAGGTAATGTGCTTGATGTCATAAATAATAATCACAGGCATGATAGGCATCATGGGGGGGGGGAGGGGGGAAGGATATGTCCCCCTCCATTTTTAAACCCCTTGCATTTGCACAGAAATTGCATGAATTGGTGCACAAAAATTTACCAGAATGCAGGAAATTAAGTTAAGATGCTCAAAACCCCCCAGCTTAATGTGTCCCCTGCCAATCACACAAAATCTGGACCCATGATAATAATTCATGTTTTAGAAGAAATTAATAATGACAGTGTCCATGTATCCAGGATGCTGGTCCAGAGTCTGATACCTCAACAGCTACTGTTCAGACTGACATGAAATGTGACATGTTTATGGTCCAAGGAACACTGATCCTAAATGTTTGGGTGACCACTCTGGCCTTTCCACAGGTTTCACTATCCAAATAAAGTATTCACTTGAATAGAAGAAATATCAGCATCTCACAGGACCTGACATCAAAGTCTCTTAGTGTATTTATTCAGTCAAGCAGCATTCTTTCTTTCTGCCACAGTGTATTCTTGATGTTACCACTAGGAGCTGCCAGAAGTTTTAAATCTTACCCTTTTGCTGTACTACATCAGTAGATGTTAAAAGGGCACTGGAGTAACATAACAGTGCACCTTTTATAAGTTGTGGGACTCAAAAGACAAATCCAAAGAGGAATTTCAGTCCCTATGCTAATAACTCCTGCAACTGCAACTGAGTCCTCTATCAGACGTTCGTAGAAATCTGTAGTCTTGAATCCTGGTGACATCATTATGACACAATCGGGCTTGTTTTTGAAAACTCATCCAGTCACAGAAAACATTATAAACCTGTGTTCACAGAGTGAGTATTAGTGAGTAATAGTTCAAGTAATGCATAAAATCAGGGGACTGCCCTTTTTTAAGAACATTGGCTTTGTTGTGAGGAAAGTAGCTAAATTTAAAACAGCTCACAAGAAGTCTTTGGAAGAAGCATTGCTTTTTAAATTGACACTAAATTCTGTTCACCCCCACTATACTGCTGTGGGGGCAAAAACCTCAGTACAACGAAAGACTGTGTGCATGGGTTAACTGAAGAAAATGTGCTCTCTAATTTGGTTGAAATAACCATTTAAGTGTCAGAGCAGCAATAGCTCATTGACTCCCACACTGGTCACACATGGTACTGAACTTTAATTTCAATTCAGTTCAATTCAGTTTTATTTATATAGCCCAAATTTACAACATGTCATCTCACAGTGCTTAACATAGTAAGGTACAGATTTTACAAATTTTAAACATGGAGCAGACAACCCAACAATCCAAAGTTGCCTTTGGATTCCCTATGAGCAAGCTGTTGGCAAGGGTGCGAAGGAACAAAAAAAAAAAACGTAATTACGGAGAGGAAACAAAACCTCAGACAGAACCAGGCTCAGGGAAGGCGGCCATCTGCCTTGACCGGTTGGGGTGGGAGTGAGGATGAGGGGGGAGGGGATAGTAGGAGAGATTGGGGTGGGGATGGCAGGACAGCAGGCGGAGAGGCCAGGGGCTGCAGATCAGAGACGTGGAGCTCCAGATCCAGAGACATCTGCAGAGAGAACAGTCACAGGACAAAGGACATGGATATGGTACAATAAGGTCTTTAAGATAAGATGGAGCAGCTTGGTCATTAACAGTTTTATATGCTAGAAGCAGGATTTTATAGCATGTATCTGACAGTGTAAGATAATGCTCAAAGCTGATATCAGTATATCTGTACAGTCTTTCTGTCATATTGTGTCTGTTGTCTTTGCAGTGCTGTAGGGCCAACAGAAGAATGCACTCAAACCTGCAGTAAAGCAGCTGCAGTGCAGGCCTGACAGACTTCCGGCTGTCATTCACATAAACGACATTTAACCAAACGTGAATGAATTATTACACTGCTCTACAAATACGGAGAGCAACAACACAGCAGTGAAGATGAGGATAAAGGGTTTATAGTTTGAAGGCTCTTTATCAAACTCTGTAACAGAATATAAGCTGTCAGACTAATTTTAGGCCTCTTTAGGCAATGTCAAAGACTTTACAGGAAATCTTAAAAAACTGTTGCCGGGGCATTCTTGGACAATCTAATGAGCACACGGAAAATAACTTTAGGCTGTATATGAAAGAAGGATATAGCAACGTCAGCCATTGGTTTGTGGACTTTAAAGTCTTGGGTTTGGCACTTGGCTGTCGCCATCTTGGTCTTTCTGACTGGAGAACATGAGGATACGGTCAGTGTGATAAGGTGGCAACCTGTCAATCATAAAGTAGTTTTATCATGTTATTTTACTCCAAATTATTTTACTCTTTCAATTTCATTTTACTCTTTCTTTTGAAAGTAGGAATTGAGACCATAAACTCAATAGGAAATTGTTTACTGAGGCAACAGATCAAAGAACAAGTAGGGCCATTTTCTCTTTGACTTCTATAGAATTAAACTTTGCAATGAGAGGAGATGCCCCCTGCTGGCAGTTAGACAGAAAGGACGTTTACAGCAGTCTGTGTTGCTATTATACAATTTTTGTAGGACTCCATTATACATGCATAAATGCATAGTAGGTTGTATCTATGTATTCTGAGCATGCGGAAAACTAATAAACTGGAACATCCATGGAGAGATAAGCACAGACTTTTGTGGACTTGGGGAGATGAGGAATTTTACGTATTGCACAAATTTGTGGACTCGTGGGTGCAGTGTGACCACCAAACTAACCTTATTACAGACTGTTAGCCATTTTTACAGATACTGTTAAGTAAAAACAACAAACTGACTCTTATGTTGACATTGATCCTTTTCATCGTTTTATTATATATATATTTATAATATGTACAGAAAAAAAAACATGATCAAACTCAGCAGGGAGACAGCACCAAAGTGAACAAGCCAAACAAAACAAAAATAAAAGTCAGAAGGTGACAGGCGAGCTCCCGCCCAGTGCTTTTTATTAACAAACACCACCTAGTGAGTGCCTTTATTAAGCCACTGAACAGTGTGCAAATGACAAGGAAAATACCCCATTTAATGCAAAAAAAATACAAAATGAGAGCTAAAGAAGAAAAGTCAAGCATTGTTTCATCAGAATCACATTCATAAGCAGAAGCCCCACCCTATACGTGTTTGCCCCACCCTCATCAGAAGGCCCACCCTGCCAAGTGTCCCCTCATACTTCCATAGACTAGACAACACAGTGTAGTATTCAATGAATACATTAAAATCAGTATCATATCAAGACTTGATGAAAAAAAAAAAGATTTTTAAAAAGGAAATCGTCACGAAAGCGCAAAACATCCACTATCGTGTGTGTGAGTGTGAGTGTGCGTGTGAGAGAGAGAGAGAGCGAGAGCGAGAGAGACAGAGAGTGTGTGTGTGTGTTAAGTGTTAAATTTCAAATGATTGCTTCTTCTGCATCTACTAAAATGAGACTGGCGTGATGCCGGGATACCAACATGTGTCCAAAAAGCTCCGGAATGTTATATGCGACCCTGCCCCGTTCTACACACACATACATATGCTTACTGCTGCTGCCTTCCCTCCCCCTCAGTGTCAGATTCCAATCCTGCACTGAAAACTGTAGCATTCCAGTTTGGCTCCACAGGGCTGACACACGCGCACACACACATAGCTCATTCCAGGGTAATGCCAATGCATACAGAAGAAGGTAAAGTCACATCTGCTCCACTCTGATCAGGGCAGAGTTGAAGCTTTCTGAGCAAGCGTCAGTCAGGTAAGAGGATTCACAAATGGAAGTGGACTCATGGTCTTTGTGATGCCTCAGCCTGAGGCCTTGTTCTGCCTGAAATGCTGCCCAGTTTCTTCTTGTAGAGAACTAGGAGCACAGTGAAGCCTAGGTTAGCTTCCGTCATGTGAGAGCAGGGACTGGTCAATGGGGATCTTGAGGAATTCATCAAGTTGCAGTGACATGGTTGGCTTGAAGGGAGAGCTGGGAGTTCATACCCGGTCAGCAAACCAGGACCAGTCAGTCCCTGAAACTCCTGACGCCCCCAAACACAACACACATGATGAAACTGATCATTGCAGATGTATACAGTTAGAAAACCAATAAAAAAGAGTCACAAGAAAGACTAATGCTACCGCAGTACATGTGAGAGCAGCTTTCTACAACAATGTCAGCATATTTTCCAGTTCTCTTGTCAAACAGGGTAAAAAGCAGTGGCTCAGATTGATCAGGTTTCATGTAAAGAAGCAGAGTTTCACTGCTGTGTAGAGGCCTCTTGAATAGGCCAGGGGGATGCTGTTTTTTTACATTCCTTCCAGTTTCCCTGGAAATACCACTGCGACCTAACGCAGCTATGATAAGCAGTGAGGCGCTCAGAGCTCCAAGCATGTAAACAGACTCATACCGCTCTGATTCCACAATTACTACGCTAACCGTTGGCAGCCATGATCAGCAGCTACAGGTGCAACATTCTCAAATCTGCTTACATACTGCTTGCTCCAGTTTGTTCTTTTTCAGTGATCAGTGCTGAGTATATAACCGCAGTGCTTTAGAGTTCAGGCAGAAGTCTGAATTCTAAAAATTGGGCTGAAAGCTGAATTTCTGGTCAGATTTGTACTTCTCCTTAGTAACCCTTGGATCAAAGGCTATCTAATCCAAGAATTATGTTGCCAGCCCACTTACTACCCTTTTACATTGGTTTCAACTGCAAAAAAGGTGTTAATCGCTGGCGGAGTCTGCGCAATTGTCTTTAGGTGACTGAATTTTCATACTTTCTCTGTTGAAGGACCATCTTTGGTGTCCGACACCAAAACTGCAAAAGACCTAGTTTTTTGGGGAAAGCCATTATGTGGATCTTGAGGTGACCTAGGTGAAGAGGTGAAGCCATAAATAAATGTTGAATTTTGTCTTGACTATCTTTGTGCATCTGAAGTGCATGCTTGTTTGGGGAGAGCAGAGGGAAGAGCTACAGGAGGAGGGTTGTACATTTTTCAATTCTTGCATGGTATTTTTTTATTTTTTTTTGTAGATTTCTGCCTTCTGCAGCTAATGAAGCTGATAAAGAATGTGCACGGGTATCCTCATCTGTACAATTCAGTGTGTGACCTTTGAGTATGTCGCTTCACAACAGCTGTAAACATTTCTCTACATAGGCATGTTTGAACAATACTTCATATGAACTTGTTCTATTGAAGTACACCAAGGCCTTAATAACCAGACTCATGCATGAAGAGGAAGATTACATAGGAGGCACAAAATGAAGCACTAAGGAATCTGATGAGGAACCAGGGATGCTCACAGAGATTTTTTTTTAAAACAGGCATGACCCAAGAGTCCAAATGGGAGACAACTGTGTCTGACAGATTGGTTGATCTCAGGGAAGGAACAGCAGATTTTGTAAGACCCCACCCTCTAAGCCATAAGACACAACCACACCACATCTCTACCCCAGCTTCATCTGCAAACAAGCAAGAACAAAACAACATCCTAAAACCTATTCTGTCATGTGCTGAACATGAGAGGTGAAGCTAATTGTGTAAGTAGTCCCCACCAGAAAAAAAACTATGAAATCACAACAATAATAAAACACAAATTGTAAGATCAATGCAGGATATTGCCAATTGTTTCTGTTTGTCAAAACAACTCGAACCAAGTGCCCTGGCACCACCACCACCCATCCCC
>OMNN01102946.1:19226-37675 GCA_900302755.1 Chromis chromis
CATCCCCCCCACCCAAGCTCTGTCATGCCTCATCGTGTGTGCTGTCTGCCCCACTGACTGTTATATTTAGTGTCATTCCAGGATTTCACTCCGCTAAATGTTACAGCATTTTGTCCAAAAAAAACTAACACCATATATTACAAATCTCACAACTGCCACTTCCACCCCAGCTCTGACTTCTACAAGTAAAATTAGCTGAGCTGCCTGGTTGGTTAAGGAAACCCTTTGCTTCCCTGATTTCAAGCCAAACCATCCAGAATAGAGAAGGTTATCACACTAGCTGGGTTGTACCTTCCACTCTCATACATCCAGATCCACACAAGAGGCATGGCTTGAACCAGAAGTCAGTGGTACGTTGAGTAAAGTGTCTTAACTTACTATTAGTGACCAAAGTAGCAGGCTTGCTAACTGTAACTGTGCACTAGTAGCTTGACAACTATCCCCCCCACACTATGCTACCTATCTTGGTTCATGAGAAAGCAAATAAATCTTTCTCTATGATTTTCTGATGTACTAAAGGCCCCAGTATTTTTCAGACTAAATGCAGGTAGTAGAATCTATCAGTAAAACCTCCTTTCTAACCTTAGAGATAATTTTATAACTTTAATCTGACAATCAGACTCACTTTGAGCAACTGTCCAGCATGAAGAGACATGAAAGTAAGCTCTCTTTTTTGCCATTCTTCACACAACTCCTTCTGTCACTTTACATGGTTACAACTGAGCACAGCACAATGAATGCTTTCAAGAAGAGACCAAATCTGTTTGAAGCAGAATGACAAGTTAAAGGTGTGTTCAGACAGATAGGAAACAATGTGACTGCATTAAAAGTCACTGAAAATAAGCTATTAAGTTTAGCTCGACAGCAATTTGAGTACTAAGCTGAAGAGACTGCTTTAGCTAAAAATGTGACAAAAAAATTTAACTCGTTCATGAACATACAGAGACAGGAGGAACAAGCAGAGACTGGAGGAAAATCACAGAAGTTCAGACACTCCCTAGCCAGCCCACAGCTAATGTCTATGCAGTTGGTACACTGGCTGCCTGAGGTGAAAGAACACAGACTGCTCAAACATGAGGTAAAAACATTAACTTTGCTTTCTATCTGAACACACCTTAAGAAAGTGGAGCAGAAGCTGAAGAAGAGAACAGATGGAGGAGAGGAGACTCCCTGACAGGGCTTTCCCTGGACCCTCATCAGGAAATAGCAATGATGAGTCACTGTTAGCAGGCTGCTGCTTTTCAGGAACATTTCCTTTTACTACTGTGTACAGAGCATCTACAGTGGCGTGACTGTGCAGGTAAATAATTCCGGGTCGCAAAAATTTGGGCTAGGGTGGGATGAGGTTGGGGGGCGTAAGATGAGATTGACAGACAGACACAGCCTGAGGAGAAATGTGTTTGGCCAAAAGGCTTAAATCTCTTTAACCCGTACCACCCCACCACAGCGCGCGTGTGTGTGTGTGTGTTTATATGTGTGTGTGTGTTTATGCGTGTGTGTGTGTGTGTGAGAGAGAGTATGTATAGAGATAAGCTCACTTGTATCTAAACGTAATCTTCCACTGCCTCCATTTCATTCTGAATCAATACCAATCTTCCCCTGTATCCGTTTTCTTTCTGTCCTTTTGGAAGAAAGTAAAACTTGTCTCAGTGTCTGTGTTTGCCCCACTTTGTGTTTGGAGGGGGTACAGTTCATCCCTAACTTTCAATCAGACCTTAACGCTCTTACAGATTACTTTACTGTTTGCCTGGCCGTCCTGTATGTCCAGGCAGACTGACAGAGGGATAGTCAAGAAGGTGTGCGTGGGTTACATGGTGTTATAGAGGAATGGTGAGGTGTGGGACTGGCAGAGGTGAAGTAAGAGAGCACAGAGAGGAGAAGAAAGGGACATTTCAGTGGAAATGGTATAGGTGATGGCTGGGGTGATGGGGTTTAGCGATCCTTTAACAGCAACCCCCTCCAGTCTGCCTGACAGGGGTGCTCTCGATTTTTAAGTTTGGCTTGTCGCCACCAGCTGTAGCCCCGGGACCCATACGCTTCTTGATCTCAGCTGCCATGGTCATGAAAGCCTGCTCTACGTTGGTGGCGTTCTTGGCGCTCGTCTCCAGGAAGGGTATGGCCAAAGAGTCAGCAAACTCCTGCCAGGAAAGAGGAGAGTTTTATCTCTGTTAAAGTCAGGCAGCAGTGCAGATATCAGACTCACAAGTAGTCTGTGTTCACATGTGCAGTCAGAACTCTTACAGAAGATGTAGTTCAAAATTTAGGTGACCAGTACTTTGATTAATGAGAGAATTGGCAAAGAAAAACACCAAACATTCTGTGGTTGCCTTTTTTTCCAGTCTAACTACTTACTTTTTTCTGGTTTATCTCATGTAAACCGAATATCTACACTACGGATATCTAATATAACGTGTGTGTTAGTTCGGTGTACATTAGTAAAGTCAGTATGCTCCAAACACCTATAGCTTCCCCAAAATGGTGAAATGCACTGGTTCAATTTATATCCCCTTGTTAGCTAATTAACTAATATTTACCAGACGCTCTTAAAGCATTTTATCCTTACTCCCTTTTTATTATTTACCAAATAATTTAACAAAATGATTCCCCTAAATATTTACCTTACTGGCAAGACAAGCAACCCTTTACGGCTTAATTTACCCTTAATTCTCCAAGCTCATCTGCTCATGGAAACTCAACATGCCCTCTATTAATACTGGTTGTCTTGAATGTATAATGTACAACTCCAACGCAAGTGAATCGTGTCATGCACACCAATCTGCTGCACCTACTTTCTCTCCTGACAGAAATACAGTTTTCACTAAACATTTTCTGTTGTTTCCAACTTGCTGATAATCCATCACAGTTACCACCAAGAACTCAGTACTTTCAGCAGTCATACTAGATGTTCTCCAGCACCTTAATGGTCATCATCCTTTCCTTTACATGTCATTAACTTTTTTTAATGTGAAAAATTGTTCATTGTTAAGTTAGAGTAACAATTAGTCCAGTCAATACTAATCAATGACAATGTGTATCCATACCTCACTGGAGACATACTGTCAACACATGTAAACTTCATGAACACAAAGGAGCCATACCTTGGCTGTTGTGTAGTCCACTACTTTCTTAGTAGTGAGGTCACACTTGTTGCCCACGAGAAGTTTGTTGACATTTTCACTGGCGTAACGGTCAATTTCCTGAAGCCACTGTTTGACGTTGTTATAGGACTCCTGCACAATGAGAATGCCAATATTAACATTAGTTAAGCCATTAGGCACTAGTGAATATGCAATAAAGAGTTTATTGTGAAACACAGTCTGAGGAAATAGTAAAATGTTTACACATGTACAATGTCAAGAAAGCCAACACTAAAGTCCTGCAATAAATCTTGTCATTCTATAGGCTCTACTGTTTACAATTTGTTGAGACTCGTCAAGTCTGTAAGTCTGTTGTTCTGCAATTGATTCTGACTATTTTTTGTGTCCCTATTATAAGTCTGATAAGGTCATTACTTGTTACTTTTACGACTTCTTCAAATCTAAAACAAAGTTCTCATATTTGGAAAATATTTTTGGTTTTACTTCTGATTAAACACGCCTTAAAACTGCTTTCTGAAATTGTATTTGTTAATAAAAGTTTTTTTTTTTAAATCAATCAACAATGTCACTATGATTTCTGGTTCTAAGAATACAGTCCAGACTGCTGACTCACCTGATCTGTCACATCATATACAACTATGATGCCATGGGCTCCACGGTAGTAACTGGAGGTGATAGTACGAAATCTCTCCTGACCTGCAGTATCCCACTAAAAGACACACAGTGACAGAAAGAGAGGGAAAGGGATAAGGCACTAGAAATCTATTCAACAGCCTTGTCATCACAGAGAATTAATATTCATAATAAATTAAGTATCAACCCTCGTGGCAAAGATGTTTGTTGTGAGCATTCTACTGCATATGAGAGTGAAAATTATAGTTTTTTAAGTGTAAAACATTCACTTTATTTTAGCAGCTCTGATTGTCATTTTTACTGTTAAGTGGCTGCCCTCCTCCATGTCCAAGAAAATCAAAGACTATTTTCTCCTGTGGGAGACAATAATGTGACCTTAACCTCGATGTCATCAAATGATTGTAAACATTAATTTAGTCAGTAACTTGATGGTAAAAGAAAATCTAATTATGCTCAAGTTGGTTTGTGTCTCTATTGTCTGAACTCCATCAAAGACTGTTTATGAGGTTAAGAAGTGTCCCTGTGTACCACCGCTGTACAACTGCTAATGCACTGTGTTTCTTTATCCAACACAGTAAGACGTCTTCTCTGAAGCTGTTTGCCTCATGTTCAGTTCTGAACATGAGGCAAACAGTTCTGTTGAGTTGAGCTTGAACTAATATTGTACAAATACTTACATTTCATAAACATATTAGTTAATAATCAGGACCATCAGTATTTGGATCAAGCAGTTCATGAAAATTGATCATTTTCAAATTGACAAGGATTCAACAATGTTAACATTAAGACTAGATACATTTAACACCTTTTTCATAATACGTAAAATGGAATTCATCATATGCTGCTTGATCAAACTTTACGAACTCTAAAGGCTATAAGTCAAAACTGGTGGCGATGATACAGGCTATTTACCAGGTGTAGGATTTTACTGACATTTCTATTACATTTGTTGTAAATACTTATCAGTAGTGTATAATAATTTGAGTCATTGTTCCAGCTTCTTATATGTGTGAATTTGTTTTCCTCATTATCATACATAATTGGGGGATTTTTGGGCTGTTGGTAAGACTAAAACAAAAATGAAAATGGTTAACTGCATCATGGATAACAATAATTCCCATGATGTTCTCAACCATTACATTGCCAACATAAAGAGTTAGTCAAATTAAGCAATATAAATGTTTTTTTTTTTTAAATGTAATGCATTGAACAATCATATTTAGTTCATTGCAGAATGTAATTAAAGGGTGGTCACTGTCATGAGTTCAGCGCTTGTTTTCACTGTTCTCTGCTCCTCTTTGGAGGTGAGTTCCTGGAACTAAACTTGAGCACTTCTGAGTAAGTGACACTCAATCCAAACGCCAAGTACTTTTAGGGGTTGGAGTAATGTGATTGGTCAATCACATGTGATGTTGCATCACATCAAGAACATCCAGGCCTTCTGTAGAATGAGGGTAGAGGAGGCCATTCAGTGGGAGCTGCCTTCAGAGACTATAAACCAAAGGATTTTTCAGCAAACAGGTTTCACAGAAATAAGGATGCAAGTGGGAAAATAGTACTTGCAGAAACTTTATCTCTGGAATAACATAATGCCAGAAGTACATTGTGAAGTATGGTTTAGTTTTGTGTGTGTGTGCGTGTGCGTGTGCGTGTGTGTGTGTGTTGACAACGTCTGCTTGTGTTCCCTTAACTAAAACAGGCTCCAATTACAGCTTGGTTTGAATGCAAAACATGAACACACACATACACAAAGACTTTCATGTGTGTTGATAACAATGACTGGATCTAAGCCCTAGCTCAGGTGAGAAGGTGAGAGTAACAGAGAGTGCTCTGTATTTATGTGTGTGCTCACAATCTGCAGTTTGATGGTCTTGCCATCCAGCTCAATGGTGCGGATCTTAAAATCCACTCCAATGGTGCTGATGTAGCTCTCTGTGTAGGTGTCATCCTGCAGAGAGGGGTGGAGATAAAGGAAGGGAGAACAGGACTGAATAAGGCCAACAGCAGAATGAGCAAAGACCAAAGGTTGTATTTGGAACAGAGACATTTAGAGGCTAACAGTAATGAAAAAACATGTTTCACAGTGTGAGACAGAACTACTTACTGCAAAGCGCAGCAGAAGACAGGATTTTCCTACTCCAGAGTCTCCAATGAGAAGGAGCTTGAACAGATAGTCACTGAAATGAAAAAGAAATGTGTTGAACATTTTCACTACCAGTACCAGTAATGTTCCCTGAGTGTTGGCACAGAAACATGACAAATATTTTATACCTTACTTGGCGAAGTATGAGCACATATCTTATCTTCAACTAATTCAACTTCTTAAAAAACAAAACTA
Source organism: Chromis chromis (assembly GCA_900302755.1). Taxonomy (NCBI): domain Eukaryota; kingdom Metazoa; phylum Chordata; class Actinopteri; family Pomacentridae; genus Chromis; species Chromis chromis. Next base: position 25,296 of record OMNN01102946.1, read on the forward strand.
ACTATATGTTGGTCGGCTTCTACTCAAAATGCCAATTGTTAAAAACAGATCATGAATATATAGAGATCCCAGTTATTTAACACGATTACTCAGTGACATTGGAAACATCATGCATTTTCTGAACTTTAAAACCCCTTTGCTTTATACCAGTGAATTTCATGAACAAATTAAAAAAAATTGAAAAAAATCATGTCATCTGCAAGTGATTTAGCACCACAGAGCCTTTTCTCTCTAAGACAGAACAGGGGCCATCACCAACCAGCCAGTCCACAGCCCAATCACAAACGGCTCTTCAAGATCAACCAACTTTTCTTGGCACTCGGGATGTGTACCAGCATCACTACTCTCACCTATACTGCTACAGTGTGTGTAGGCATGTGTGCATTCATGATAATGAAGGAACATGTTTCCCTGTGCAACACTTAGGCTCATTGTTGCTAATAGTTTTCGGACAACAATGGAGCTCTGTGGCACAGAGGACTAAGACTTATCAGGATACTAATACTGAACTTGTTAGTAGACACTTTAGTGTTGGTTTGTGGGATTTGTCAACAGTAAGAGAAATTGGTTTGTGCTACTTTAATTGGATTTGCTGATCCAACTTTTTTCTCTCGTAATAGTATTAAGTAAGTACTGAATACCTGAGCTAATAAATCTGCAGTGTGTATAACTGAATGAAAAATGGTTTGATGTAGGATAACATGAGATGGAAGCTCATCTTGACTAAATGGAAATGGTGAAATTTATAATGAAAATGAAGAAGCGGATTAAATGAATGGCCGTTAACCTATCTTCCTCTGTCACATTAATCTGGCCCAGGAATTAGTGCTAGGTGTTGTCTGAAACCTTTCCATTAAAGCACCCATACTATAACTGAAACTGGAAAATGAAACCAAAACATTTTTATTTTACTTTGAAGATTATGAACATGTTTTTTTTCACAGCCTTATCATTTAACAAAAGACCTCAAATAGCGTACAAAGAGAGCATCTACAGAAAATACAGTCACAAAAAGTAGTATTTTGTTCAACTTACAGATGTAATTCACTCAGTAGTCAGACAGCATGTATCTAACCCGACTCAAAAGTTCACCCAAAGTAACAACATGACCCACCCTCTGCCCACCCTCAGTCACTAAGAAGGAACAGACAGCTGGAGAGAATTGCCCAATGCCCCTGCTATTCTTGTGTCATAGGAAACTGAGAGTTGTTGTGTATCACAGCCCAACACTCAATCAACTGACAATGTCTCACACACTAGATGCAACTGCAATGTAGCAATCAGTCTAGTTCACATCTCGACAACTTATGTTGATGTGGGCTGATGCTGAGGGTTACCAAGACCTCTAGTCAGTTTTTATTCACTACAACAAGCAACCCACAGACCATCATCAGTGCACAGCCTTATACTGTTTCAGTGTGAAATAACATGGAAAAAATAATCGTGTAATGTAAACCTGTTCCCTATAAAACAGCTAAACTGAGCCTGCCAGCTAACAATAAGAACGTCATAGATAAACAATCCCTACGTTTGGATTTTGATACAAATACTTCCTTTTCCTGATAGCACAATTTCAAAGACAGAAACAGTTATTTTTAATGTTGTCTAAAAACAAAAAGATGAACTTTACCAAAACGTAAAATTGAATTTTTGAATCATAGAATACATAAATAACATTGTGAATAGGACCAGTGTTCTGCAGTCGATGTGTGGTGCTATTTACTAGGGCTGTACCCTAATAATCGAATATTCGAATAGTCGTTCACTGCGGTGGTATTCGAATAGTAAATTCGGACCAGCCCTACTATTTACACATTTCATGCGGTACTAAAAATGAAATACTGATGTAAAACACAGAGATTTATCCTTAATTGGAAAGGTGGGCATTGTACCTCAGTACTTACAGTATAGATTGACTTGGTCTCTACATTAAATACTGAGATATAAACATTTCGGCTGACCTGAAAAAAATGTTACAGTTCATACTGAGCAATATAAGATGTTTGAGTTAGGCTTGTACAGGGGTAAACCACAGCATTTAAAAAGCCACAACCTATGATCTTAAATATTGCTCTTGTTTTCTAATAACTGACACAGAGATGCTCTATTAACATTAACCTATTATAATGCACAGCAAGAACCACCAGAGGTCAGTTATGATACAGGAAATTGGAGGAACAGGCAGGCAACCGAGCTAAGACAGATGGTGAGCCTGGGTGGGAATATTAGGGGTTCAGATCCAGTGATACAAGTGAACCAGCCACCATAGACCATCTACTACAAGAACGCTGTGGCCAAAGCAAGTAACACTTGAAATGGTCTAGCCTGTAAATGTTTTTGTATGTGTGCGTCAAGTGTAGCATGTGGAGGAATTTTCAGCAAAGCAGCAATAGTTGCCCCACAACTTAAGTCTGACAAAGTCAATATGATGGTCCTCTTGAATACATCCTGTATGATTAGATGTGCTAGATCTGTGACTGACAGTTTGTTTTGTTGGACTGTTTTTATTTAATGAATATCTGTGAAAGACATCCTGCAATAAAGTTTTGGTAAACACAGGCGTGTCAAGTATTTTCTTCTTGATAGAAAAAGAAAATTGAAAATAAAATGAATATGTTACTACGGAACACTTAGACAATAAACTGTTGTTACTTAGTGTCTTTAGAAATGCATTTAAATGTATAAATCAGTTGGCCATCATGTCTCCAGTTATATGTGCCAATTAGTCATTAATAATGGTGTTTCTTAGCAAAAGTCTGTAGCTTTAGATGTTAATAAGCTAGAAATACATTGATTTTGATCCACATCCAGCCTTTTTCACAAAATATATGGTCAAATGATTCATGGGGTTCCTTGATTGATCTAAGAGTGAGTTAAAAATATAAAACAAGTGTCATGTTGAGGAGGACAAAAAGCAGTACTAACAACATACTGGCACATCAAAGAGTGGTCCTATCAGGAGCTTACAACACCTCCATACAGCATTATTAATGTTCGTTAATCCTTAATAAAGTCAAAAGTTGCATTCTTTATACGGGGTCCCAAACTACAAAGTAGTGTCAAATCTTTTTCAAGGTGGATGATATGCCAAAATCAGGTTTCACAGCAATACTAGTCCTATCAAGGCACAGAGACAGTATTGTACACTACGTGTATGTGCAAACGTTCATGGGAATATAGACAGTCAGCTGAGGGTGTGGAGCTGTTAGCTAAGCAAGTTCGACAAGGTTCCATCAGGATTTAAAAGCAAGTTTTACTTGTGGGCTCTGGGACAACTGCGTCCGTTTCAGCACCCAGTGAGGGATTCGGTGACAAGAGGGTGTCCTCTCATTTCAGGGCTGCAGGGTCAAACACCTGCTACCTGCCGTATCATCTAACGTAAGGCCCGTCTCACAATGGAGCCAATTGTAGCTTCTATCAGTATAATTACAAAGCAGTTAGAGCAGCATTCATGATCTGAACTTTAAACGAATGCCTCGTGACCAACCAAATAGTTCAACATATCAACTACGTGGCATAAACCTACAAATTATTGGCATGCAAATAGTCCCACCTGCGCGGAATAAATAACAACGAATGTCTTCTCCGTGTCTGAGTTATGAAACCTTTGTATAGTATGCATCTGTGCCCATACAGAAAACGATGTGTCCAAATGAAAAAACAACAGACTGGGCTATTTATTGAGGCTACAAGTCGGCCATCCCACATTTGTTACTTCACCTCTTTTTTTATATTCTAGTTTCTGAAGTGAACAATGGCAGCATTTCCTCTGGACGTTTTCACTCTGGTTTTAACTCTCACACTCGACTGCTCATTTATTTGTCCCGTGAAAGGTCGCGTGTCACAGCCGACACGGTGAGGCACGAGCAAGCTGTCAGCTGACGTTTAGAGAAAACACGTTCGCCAGAGTGACACATTAAAGAAGCTGTCCGCGCCCTGTTCACGAGAGCCAGCTAGCTAATGTTCGCCACTAAATTTAACGACGGAACAATTAGCCTAGCATTATTTACATAGGGTTACACCATAAACCACATTACATATCATTTGCTTTCTGGCTAAGCATAATAAAGGCCGCCAAGCGGTTGGGCATGTTTCGTATAAAACTCACTATTCGGGATTCATGGTTTCACTCTGGATGTTTTTCTTTCGGCGAATCGACTCTTCCTTCCTCGTCCGGCAAAAAAGATGACTTGTAGGTCCGGGTATCCGAGGCACTTAGATGGTTGTTTACCGTTTCCGTTGCTGCCCCCAGGTAGTTCTGCTGTATTCGACCTTTACTGATTCATATATCCTTAATTCTAGCTGACATATCACTGTTTCCTTCGCTTATGTTGGTATATTTTACTCCCTTTTCCTGCCTTTCTGTGTCCGTTGCTTGCTAAAGGTTCAAGATGGCTGCGCAGGTGCGGTAGTGACGTAAGGTGACGTGTAAGTTACGACCGACAAAAAAACAAATCAACCGGACAAAAGAACCGGAGTGGTGCTGGGATTTGTAGTTTATTATAAAAAGAAAAAAGCGGCTTCATGCTTTAGTCCATACAACAGAATATTCACCTTCAAAAAATGACAAAAATTTTATTCAAGTCGCTCCTGAATTTACCTTCGGGGATTGATAAAGTTTATTCTATTATATTCTCAAATTTGTTATCATACATGTAATCATTTTGATAAAACATACACATCTTGGTAGTATAACTCTCACTTTGCAACAGATATGGTTTAATAATATTTCATTTGTATCTTACTATTTTCATAAAATATTTTCCCATTCCTTAATACTCACGCCACAGTGTCTCAATATTGGAATAGTTCTGTGTTCAAAAGTGACATATAAATGTTACTAGATCGGACCTGGTAAGATTACTGTTGCAACTTTTAGGGGAAAAGTTACAAGAAGCTGACACTTGCAAATGCTGTCAGATTAATGAGAAGTGTCATGAAAGGGTCTATACTGAAACAGAAATACAAAGGTAGACAAATACAGGAAGGCAGAGCACAAATAAATATAGGAATACAAAAATTAAGATGTAAATAAATGTAGAAAATGCCCTGACAGTGATTTATTCCAATCTAGAGCAAATGAGAGTCATTTTTCAATCTCTCTACAATAATAATTACAACTGAAATGACTGCTTGTTTTTTAGTGAACTTCCTTCACCACATGTAATCTTTTGTCCAGAGCCATATCCTTGTATTTTAAAGTGAATCTAATCACATTTCTAGCCTATATTTGTTTATATTTTGTTGAAATGGTACATTAAAAGTATACAGTATTAGCTGTTTGCAGTTTTTTCTAATGTACCCATGCAGGTACAGAACTGTCATTTGACTGATGAATCACTGGATAAACTTAAAAATATGATGATTCTGAGGCAAGCTCTAAAGCGGCTTTTTATTTATAACTTCTAAGCAGATTTATGGATGTTTATTTGCTCTCTGTTTTGGTGTTTCGTGCTAAATGTCCATATGTGGTACAGATCAAACTCTGTAATTTCAATGCATTGACACAGCTGACTCCAGATTCCAATTCAATGAAGCATCTGCGGGATGTGTTGAAACATGTCAGATCCACAGACGCCCCATCCTGCAACCCAAAGGACCTGAGTATCTGCTACCAACACATCATACACTACAGGGCACCCACGGAGGTCCTGTTGCCATGCTTTGCTGGGTGAGATCTGGTTTGGTGGCATGAGGAGAACCTCCAGAATATTAGGCAGGTGGTTTTAATGTTACCTGTGCACACAATAAAGATATACAAACATTTAAAAAAAAATAAGTAAAATGTTTTGTTTTCTGGGCACTTTATGGGAGCTAGTGCCAGCCCTGACTGCCTCCTCCCTCCCCCAGCCCTTAAAGGCATAGAGTAGATTATAAATGCATACAAGATCTCTGTCCCTTCCTCGCACGTAAAGTTCATGAGAATAATCACATTGTGTAACTTATGAAAACAATGCCCGTTTTCAGTGATTATCATTCTGCTTAAATGCTGAGCCAGTAATATACTTAAGATAGCCATCCTCTACTTCCACATCCTCATCTCTGGCTGTAGCAGTAGCACCCACAGGAGACGGCAGGTAGACGTTTTCCCATCTTCCCCTTGAGTCTGTCTGTGAATCCTGAGAGGCACCACCAGCTGCAGCAGCGGCAGCAGCAACCTCCAGGCCATGGTTGATATAACTAGCCTCCTGGCTGGCCTCCAGGATCGGAAGTTCTGCCAGAAGGCCTTTCAGTGCTTCAGCCAGTTGCCTAAAGTCAGGCCTCCGGGTAGGCTCCCTATCCCAGCAGCTCCTCATAATTTCATAACTGTGTTTTGGGTGAGATGGAGGAAGAAGAACACAAGCAAAATGATACACGTATAAATAGATATTGTAGATATGTAGCAGTGACTGGTAGTGCAACTTCTTGTTACAGGTTTAATGTGTCTATGATGAGTGATGTTGAACTGTTTGACTGAAGCAATATTTACCTTCACCATTTTTTTAGCTTGGAAGGTTGAACATTTCCAGTGTTTTACAAGAAAACAGAAAAAATTACAAAAAATCTTGGGATAAAAGCACAATTTGGTGTAAAAGAAATATGTTTTCGGCTTGCTCTAAACCCTTCACATTCATTTTTCTTTTAGGGGCCTTACCTATGGTTTTGCATTTGGAGAACATTAATACAACTATGGGAAAAAAAAAAACATGGAAAAAGAAAAGATTTAATATACCCAATGTATTTCACAATTAGAGGTAGTGGTAAATAAAAAAAAACGGCAGGAGCAAATACAGTATGTCATCTTGTAGTTGGTGAGTTTTAGATGTTGAGGGAACTTGAAGACTATTTGTCTAGTTCACACTTACTGACAAACATTCAAACACATTCAAATGGCTGTATGAGGTCTTTAGGGCTCCAGTTAGAATGAGATCTAGGTTAGGGTCATGGCTAGGATTAGGTATTTAGTTTGGATTATCCTGTGAGGCAGGTCTGCTTGGTTCTTTCAACGGATTAGCCATTTTAATGACAGTGCTCATCTCAGTGCAAATGTTTCCCCAAAACAATTATTCTCGACACTATTTTGCAAGGGCACCATTGTTGCACCGCCAAAGATGTTTGTCATCAGTTTTAGGAAATATGAACAAGACATGTAATGTCCTTTAATGTGATAAATTGTGAGTTTGGAAGCAAGATCAAATGTGTACAAAAAAGATCACAGTTTCCCTGGTATACTTTGCAACAAAATAAACATGATTGTCATATAAAGAGTCTCTCATCAGAATGCATTTTTACTATAATTATCAGGTATTTGGGTTTTTCTTGCTTAGACTTTGCTTTCTTCAAAGTAACCTCCTCTGGCTTTAACAACAGCATGGCATATCCGAGGCATTCGTTCCACAAGTTTTTTAAGGTATGTGCCAGGAATTGCATTCCAAGCTTTCTTAAGTTCATCAATGAGAGACTGCTGATTGGTGGGACATACTTTTCTGACTGATCAACCCAATTTGAGAGGTCTGGAGACTGAAGTGGCCAAACCATCTTTCAAAGAACACCTTCCTCTTCTTTTTTATCGAGGTAACTCTGACGGAGCTTGGAAGAATGCTTAGGGTCATTATCTTGCTGCAAAACAAACTTTCGACCCACAAGTCTTAGTCATAGAATTCCTACTGGTTTTGAGTAGATGTTGCGTCCAAATGTTTGGCCTTTATTGGCCTTGCTTCCAAACTTTTGGCCTGTAGTGTAAAAATATGTTACCTTTATTGATCAATTTAAGGAGATAGTTTAGTATGTATTATCAGGTCTTACTGCAATTTGGGGGGACATGCACCTGATGTCTGATACTATCAATAAAATATACAATCCATACTGTACCCAAATTCAGGGGTTCAAAAGTAATCAGATATTTAACTGCTTAATGTTTCTGATGTGTGTTAGTTGGTGTACCTGTCTGTACTTATGGTGTGGTCTGTATATTCATTATTAACTGATTGACAATATGCAAAAGAAAAGAATATACAATTTAAATATTTTAATCAAATTATCTGAAAACTCTAATCAAAACACAAAATGTGAAATGTCCCTGAAAAATCCCAGGAACTCACAGTTTGTGATCACAGTCCTCGGGTGGTTTGAGCCTGTGTCCAGACAGCAGCAGGTCCAGCAGTTCGTGGTTGTGGACTCCAGGATAGGGTGTCCTACCTCGGGACACAATCTCCCACATGGTTACTCCAAATGACCACTGAGAAAGGGACGTAAACACAGTTGTTGTTTTTTTTATCAGTTTACAAATGTACACGGCTGACTGAAGAGAGGCCTTAATCCGGACTGTGGCAAACTTACCACGTCACTTTTGGTAGTGTAGATGGACTCAGACAGGCTCTCCATGGCCATCCACTTGATTGGCACACGGATAGCTACTTTTTGGCGGTAATAATTGCTGCTGTAGATTTTCTTGGACAGACCGAAATCTGCCACACATACCCTAAGGTCATCACCTAGCCTGCGCGTAAAAAAGACATTTGCATCATCTGCAATGCTGTCTGAAGTCAGATCAAAGAACAAAATGTGAGTTCTGACACTGTTTTTCACTATATTTTGTCCCAACACACACACACAAACACACACATCGACTCCTCTGCTGCTTTCATTCTGTGCCATTGAAACTTTAAGCAGCTTCCTTCCCAAATACAAGCTATGGTGGAATACCAATAGCTGAGGGACAGAGACACAGTCATATGTGAACAAGGAGTCCTTGATTTCAAGCTATCCTCCATCTCCCTCTGATAGACTCACATGCAGTTGCGTGCAGCCAAGTCTCTGTGCAGAAACCCCTGCAAGCTCAGATAGTCCATCCCTGTTGCAATGTCGAGCATGAAGCGCAGGAGACTCTGGTGGGGCACAAACTTGAAAGAAAGTAGAGTATTATAACCCTAACAAAAAGCAGCATGGCTCCAAAACAGTATACAGAGGAACAGTTTGGTGGCAAAATGCTGGAAGATACTTTCAGAATGGTACAATATCTTCTCAAGTGAATGTGCAGAGTAGTGTGAGTGTAAATGTCTGAATTATTATAGTTATGAAAATGTAAATATATAAATATCTATAACAGGGGGTTTCACAATTATTTTCCTGTATTGGTAATACCTGTGGGAAAAAAGATTTTTAAAAGTAAAAGTAAATAAATGAAACGTTAGTTTTTTCTCATGATTTATGACATTATAAGCCTATTATACTGCACTTGACCCATTTTTGAGTTCCCTCTGTATCTGGCCGTGGTTGTGTTGTTTCCACAGAGGTGCAGGAATTCATATTGCAGTGAAAAATTTGCCAACAGTTAGTAAAAATGTGACAGGAGCAAAAAACAAAAAGAAATACTGCTTGGGGTTAATATTGGCCTTTTTTTTCTCTGTAAAGTGTACAGGTGGACATTATGCAAATGATTACACCATTAAATTTGAAGACTCATTAAAGTGTTTGATGTCTGTGATTTTTCTCTAAGCATGCATTTCTGCTCAGTTTGTGGTTGACCCTCACAGGATGCTGTCACACAATATTTTGAGTTTAATGTTTGTATCTATAATATAGTAACTGTTGTGTGAGTTGTTGTTGAAGTCGTTGTGTCTATCTGCATAGATAAGCATGTGACATAAGTCCTGTTTTTGTGCATGCATTTGCTGACTGCATCTCACCATAGGAATATCACCATAGCGTGTGGCAATGAGGAAACGGCGCAGGTCTCCATGCTTCATGTAGGGCAGGATGACAAGAGGAACAGGCAGAGGAGAGTCCTGCTCTCTCTGTAAAGTGACCCCTGCAAACAAAGACACAACAGTCACAAGGTTTTTGGTGCTGAATAGTAGTTAAAGGATTTAATATAACTTAGAAGTAACAGCATAAGGATTATGCATTATGCTGCTGATCCAAACTGCAAGTGAAGCATTTCTACCAAAACAACAACCTTATTGTAAAATGTGTCACTCGCTAATCTAATGATGTACTGACAGATCTATTTTCTAAGTTTTAACTCTCAAACAATGTGTTCTGGGAATACTGCCAATATGCTTGTTTTTCTATAAAAGTCAATTGAAGGAGTTCAGCAAACTATCAGAGGTAGATTCCTTCAACTCGTGATTTCAATTTAAAAAAAAACTCAAAGTCAGCTCATTTTTACAAGTTCTGAAGTGGTCTCAAAATACAAAGTAGACACTTTGAAATTCAACTAACTTGAAATTAATAAGCCTTTATTCAACTTAAGTTTATAAAGAAAGATAAGTCAATTTTATGAAATGTCTGAATGTATCTAACTGCCAGCATAACTTTATACCCACTGTAAGAGATCATGAAAAAATGATGATCACTATGCCACATGCACACACATATGCACACACACGCACAGACACACTTCTACCTTTCTTCCTCTCAATCTGCTTCTCAGTCAATATTTGTTACATTTTCAAAAAAATAAGTACAAGAAAATTAAAGGACAGACTTAAAACCATAGTAAGCTATATGAACCTTGACGGGTGAATAAGGCAGTATATCTTACCCAGTAGTCTGATTACATTTTCATGATCAAAGTTCTTCATGGTTTCTGCCTCTCTCAGAAACTCATGCAAGTCTTCCTGACTGTGGATTCCAACTGCAAGGACAGAGACAAATGGCAAAAATAAGAAATTGAAGAGTGGAGTTCCAATAAAAGGTTGGAGTTTCAATGCATACCTCTCATTGTCTTCACAGCCACTTTGATGTCCATACCTTCCTCTGGTGTAAAGATCCCTTCATACACTGAACCAAATTCTCCTGTGGTGCAAGACAGACGATTCAATGTCATCACTGGCTGTACTTTCGACTATTCATTATATCAGACACATTTAAAATTTGGTTTTGGCTGATACTGTGCAAAATTCAATATTCCAAGATTTCTAATGAGAGTTACATATATAGAGAAAACACAGGTCAGTTTGGTGGCTGTGCATAGCAGCAGTTGATTCAATTAACAATTGCCCTTGTTTTCTGCTTTAGGGCTAAAACTTCATGCTAAACATTGGACCGTAAAGTGAATATCATTTTAGACTTCTGTTTCTTAACTTCCATAAGTATATACACATATACACATATACAGACATACCCAGAGGACTGGGGTGCAAAATATACAATGCTGTGAAAAAGTATTTGCCGAAATCTTCTATTTGTCACATGTAAATGTTTCAGATCATCAAACTAATTTTAATGTAAGACAAAGATAACCCAAGAAATCTCAAAGTGCAGTTTTTAGATGATGACTTTATTTTTTGAAGGAAAAATGCTGTCCAGCTCATCTTGCCCTATGTGAAAAAGTAATTAAATAGTTACCAATCTACCAAATGACCAAATTAATTTGTTAAATGGGTTCAATTTCACCAGCCACATTCACTCATAGATGACTGCCAGGCTTGTTGAATCTAAACATCACCTAAATAGAATCTGTCTGGTATTGTGAAGTAGCTAAAGGGTCTCAAAAAGCAGCACATGATGCCACGTTCTAGAACCGATGCGAAAAAAAGTCATTGATATTTATCATTCTGGAAAGGGTTATAAAGCCATTGCTAAGGCTCTGGGACTCCAGAGAGCCACAGTGAGAGACATTATCCACAAATGGAGAAAACATGGAACAGTGGTGAACCTTCCCAGGAGGCTGGCCTACCAACATTTCTCCAAGGGCGAGTCGATATCTAATCCAGGAGGTCACAAAAGAACCCAGACAAACACCTAAAGAACTGCAGACCTTACTGGCCTCAGTTAAGGTTCATCTACATGATTCCATGTCAGGGAACATGATATTAATATATCTTTTTCCACATCCCCTTGCACAAAAATTGGAAAATTGACTATCAGCTCATGGAAATGTCCATCCATCCATCCATCTTCTACCGCTTATCCGAGGCCGGGTCGCGGAGGCGTCCCGAAGGCATCCGGAACAGATGTCCAAGCCACCTCAACTGACTCCTCTCGATGTGGAGGAGTAGCTGCTCTACTCCGAGCTCCTCCCTGGTGTCTGAGCTCCTCACCCGATCTCGAAGGGTGCGCCCAGCCACCCTGCGGAGGAAACTCATTTCAGCCGCTTGTATCCAGCTTGTTCTTTCGGTCATGACCCAAAGCTCATGACCATAGGTGAGGGTTGGAACGTAGATTGACCAGTAAATCGAGAGCCTAGCCTTTCGGCTTAGCTCCTTCTTCACCACGACATACAGCAACTGCATGACTGCAGACGCTGCACCACCCAAGAGCCAAAAGCCGTGTCCGGGGATTGGGTCGCCAAGGCCCCTGCCATCGACTGCTGCCCGATCCACATTGCACCCGGCCCCTACGGTTCTCTCTGCGGGTGATGAGCCCACAGGAGGTAGGACCCACGTCGTCCTTTC
>OMNN01102951.1:0-14370 GCA_900302755.1 Chromis chromis
GTGTGTGTTCGGAGCTATGGGGTGATGGGGAATCCATGACATCATTGTTTGAGCGGTTTTATGAAAGCCATTTGTTCCATGCATAGCTGCAGTAATTCTAATTTCTCATTATGAATTCACCAAAAAAAATGTCGAGCAATAATATGAAAAGGCTGCAGCGTCTCCCTGTTTTGCATATTAGTAGATGGCATGAATTGGGATCATAAATCTTGCTTCCGTTTTATAAGTTTGGGAAAACCCTTCCTTTTTATCGACCGTGTCTATGACTTTTATGGACGTATAAAGTTTGTCCTACTCTATTATTATCGCTCAAGTATACAGGAAACGTACATAAAATCAAATATTTGTGTCGATTATGCGAGCATATCCAGTGTTTTATAGAAGTGTGACTCATGGTTTCTCCACTGCATGTTTATTTGTTTGTTGCTTCGTCGGCCGTATATTTTGGTGGATAATGACGCACCTCAGTGAGCCACATAAAGCAAAAGGGGGAAACATTTGTAATGGCCAACGGTGCAGCTTATTTTTCCAGCACAAGTAATGGCCAAAACAGTGAATAAAAACAGGCTGCTACTTTCTTGTGAACAGCAACAAAACCATCAGTCGGGAAAAAACCAAAGTTGGCTTTGTCTCACGGCTGTCTATAAGTATCCTCAGGTGGAGGGACAGAAAGAAAACAGTCGGTAAAGAGTCGGCTGTGAGTTGAGACATCAAGACTTAAAGGGAGTAGTTGAAAGGGGCCGAGTCAAAAAGTCATCAAAAGAGGTTTTTAGCGAGGGGAGAGGCAGAGTGGAGAAAGGTTTGGGTGTAGTTACATGAACGCAAGTTGGCCTCGTCGGATGACAAATTGTCCGGCACTGGGACGCAACGGTTCAGCCAGCTGGTTGGCCCCATCGGCGGGTTGATTGATGGTGTTGATGTTCTAAATCGGCCGCCAACACACCGCGTACAGGACTCGTAATAGCGCAGCTTTAGATTGGCCCTGGAGATAGCAGGAAGTGGATGGGGGGATGCAAGGAGGAGGGGGGACTGCAGGGGAAAAAGGACAAGTTCCCATGCGTGCACACGGGATATGAGGGTTTAAAACAAGTGCAAGTGCTGATTTAAGGAGTTTTACAGTTCACTGAGGAGAACACGGCAAACATGAGCAATGTGGAGCAGTGAAAATCTCTAATGGAACTCTTTAACCATCCAGCTGGACAAGTGGTGTGTTGTCCATCATATCACCAAGGCATCTGCATTAGATCGTGCTTAGTCACATCTCAAGAAAATACATGCAGGGTCATCATCTCTTAAACAAAAAAGCCCCGGGTCAAGGTGCAATCATTACTGCCAGGCAGAGGTCAGAGCCGGCGCTCTCATGTCCGCAGTCGTCTGACCAACGCGCCAACAAGACACGGGTTGGGGGTGGGGGAGGTGTAGTGCTGAAAAAGTACAACTTCCCACTAATTGTAACAGGAGCCCCTTTATCATAGGCTCTCTGAATAACACACGGCACCTTTGATCAAGAGCAAGGCAGTCTGGGATCGTGTAGGAGGTTCTCAGATCTCGACACACGCGAAGGGGAAACAAAGGGCAGTTCAGGGTTGCGCAGCAGGAGAAAAGAAGATTTTTACTACAAGTTCAAACTGTTGAAGCCATTTTAAAGTGAGATTATAGTTCATTAGTAGCAAACTTAATGGGAGTCCCCCACCTGTCTTTTGATCCCTTAATCAACCTCAACATATTTGTTGTACAGCTGTCCACAGAAGTGGCTTCCCCCCAGTTTTTTGAGTGCAAAAATACTTGTAGTTGCTTACTTAAAAAATACTATATATATGTTTACATGCCTTAAAAAATTGAAATCCAGTGGTGTTTTATTGTTGCAGGCGACAGAATCAATTCATAAACCTCACAACCACAATCATGTGCATGCAGGTGTTTCATAGTAGATTTTCCCCCAAAAATCCTCTCATGTAGTTAAAGTGCACATTTTTTAAATGCTTTTAACTCTGTGAAGAGACGATAAAGAGTTTAGAATGATGTAACTTTGAGTTGACCCGTTCAGTGGAACACCTCTTCTCTTCCATTATGTGAACATCCACGGCTCAGAATAATAAGCGTATAAAAACATACCTGGTAGTATCACCGGTAACACTGTGCGCAGCAGCAGTGTGAAGAGGTTAGCCCCTAGCTCTAATGAAATAAAACTCCAACTGATTCTGAGTAGTAATAAAGCGTCAGAAAATTTAAAACTGCAGCAGCCTGAATTATGTCTGATTGCTTGACACTAAAGGACATGAAGGTTGAGAATGTCACTAAGCATTTATTTGGGCTCTTTTTTGAATGTGCCAGATGAGTGCGTTACTTTAAAATAAAAAAGGACTATCATCTGCAAAGAGCGATCGATCAAATCAAGTATCACTTGCATAGTAGGTTGTCAACCACGTAGTACAACCATGATTATATCTTAGATTCACTATCCAAATGGCGTGAGGACAGCTAATTCTCAGCTATTTACTGGGTGAGTAGACAGTCCTTTCAAAATTATGTTATGCCCAGAATGCCCTTTTAGGCATCCTCAAGTTTTGCAACTGAGTCTATTCATTAGCTCAAGTAAAAGGCCAGAGAACACAGAGTAGTTCTGGCTGGCCGGTTGGAGGAAGAAAACGGGCACGAGGCCAGCGAGTCATCTGTGTGAGCTGTTGTTGGGCCGACGTCTTTCTGGCCATGAGCTGCTCACTGGTGTCTATGAACCAGTCCCATTGTTCACATGCACTGACATGAGCCTACACACACAAACACACACTCACAGTCAGACATTACGGCCTGTCACGTGTGCTTGCACATACACCAAGATGCTTGAAAACACTGCGGAGTCTCAGTTAATGAGATATAATCCATCACTAATTGTATGAGAATGGTTTATAGGACACTTTGCACACTTTGGTTTTGCTTGCTGCTGACAAGAGGCAACCTACTGGGTTGAAAAATGAAGCCAATTTGAAAAACTGCAATTCCTCAAATGGCCACTCCAAAAGAGAGTCAGTCCCCATAGAACCCCATGTTAAAATGCCCAACTTTATAGCATAAATAATCATGTTTACAGCCTGGTACAAAAGCAGTTCTTGACTCTATAGCTAATTTCCATGTTCATGACAACTGCACAGGGGGTGAATTTTTATAGAACTCACCTGTTGAAATTGTAATAAGTTATGCAAAACTAAAGACGTGGCCACTATGAGAGACAGGTGGTTGCCGTCACAGGACAGTCAGGGGCCCAGAGATGTTTGCACCGCCCACCTCAGCTCCAGTCACAGTCCACCTCTTTGTTTGTTTTTGGATGAACTGGGAGTTAGGAGGAGTCTGCTGGAGACACCACACTGAACTTCAAAACCGCTTTTCAAGAAACCTACGGTTGACGTCTTGGAGGGTTTGTCTATCTTTTTATACAGTCAATAGCTGGTACTCAAGCTGCAGACACAAGATTTTAATAGTATAAAACATGTTATGTAGGGAATAAGGTTGCAACATGACATCCTTAATCCTTTTTTTTTTAAATGCAAGAGTGTGGTGGCTATGGCAAACAGTTGGGCAGGATATGTATTGCACATATTTGCAGTTCAATTCTCCTCCACAGTTGTCATTTCAGATATACATATCGTCATTCTTCCTAAAACAAATTGCGTCACTTTTATGTATTGGACAATCTTCAATTCAGTTGCAGCTATATATTGATCAGGCATAACATTATGACCACCTGCCTAATATTGTGTTGGTCCCCCTTATGTGGTCAAAAATGCTCTGAACCATTGGGCATGGACAAGAGGACCTCTCAGGGTGTCCTATGGGGTCTGGCACCAGGACGTTGGCAGTGCATCCTCTGGGTACCCTTTGGGCTTGTGCAGTGGGGCCTCTGTCAATCAAACCTGTTCCACTGCATCCTGTTGATGCTTGATCAGAATGGGGTCTAGGAAGTTTGGAGGTCAAATCTACATCTTGGGCCATTGTCATGTTCCTCAAGAGGTTCCTGATTGTTTGATGTTTTTGCCATGTGGTGGGGTGCATTTTCCTGTGGGGGTAGGTCAGTGACATTTGGGATTGCCATTTGCATGAGGGAGTGTGCTTGTTCTGGAACAATGTTTATTTGGGTGTCTAAGTCTCATCAACACGGATGGCAAAATCCAAGGTTTTCCAGCAGAACACCACATAGTACCAATATGATCAATGTTATTTACTTCACTTGTCAGTGGTCTTGATGTTGTGGCTGATCGGTGTATAATATAATTCTAGTATTATGACCCAGTAATTTACAGCCTTTGTGTCCTGATAAAGATCAGAACACCGTGTGTACAATCAGAATACTTTAATGAGGTCTGACTCATGGGACTTCCCCGTTGAGCTTCATTTGAGGCCCTTGCGAAGATGACTGCTGCTCTCGGAGTTTGCAATTGTGCATTTTATGCTCATGTCCATGATGTAGTCCAGCAGCGTTGAGTCACAGGGGGCCTCAATAACCCCCTCTGGTTCATTTCCTGAACCCCCCGCCCCGCCCCTCCCCTCCCCTTGCTCTTTCTAAATCCTCCAGAACAGGTGAAATTAGAGCATTTCAGGGAATCTGACCTGTGCAACTCCACCCACTTTTTTCCTTCCCATGAATCACAGGAGATAGAGAGAGAGGGAGAAAGCAAAAGCAGGTCTGTCCTCTCCTGAGAATAAGCCTTTGTGCGCGTTCTCCTCAGTTCTCTCCGACTGAAAACACACCTCTGTTCTCTCAGTGACACGGGACAGAAAAGAGGGAGGGAATCCGAAACTTGCTGGGCAACAACATTATCTGTTTAGCGCGATCGTCTGTACAGTTATGTGCATGAAAACCTGATGCTTAATGTTAATTGGTTTAAGTGGATTCTGACTGTCATTTGTAGCTGCATATGTTGTTTGCCAAAGTGTCAAAAGAATTAACCTCCTTCAGTTTAAGAAGTGAGCAACTCCCACAGCAAAGTAAAATTTTGGGAGTTGAGAAGTTACACTCCTTCATATTCTATACTCATCCATTTAGATTTTTAATAAATTGCTCATGTGCTGTTACATCTGCTTTTAGGAATGAACGCGCTCGATGGATCAGCGCTCTGGGCCAGAGTGTCAACAATAAGAAGAGCCAGGACAGAACCAGTAAGTGACCACAAACACTTCTTCTAACACAATCCTTCATTTAGCCGACTTGCACCACCTTGTGGTCATCTGATGAAACCATTTCCCCTCCCCCTTATTGATTTAAAAACAATTTACTTGTTAATTAAGCCCCTTAACCCCAAGATCTTTTGGGGCATGTTTTGCTGCTGTCACATTTTTCCTCACTGTGGGCACATTTTTAACTGCAATATAAAATCCTGTACCTCTAAGGAAACAGCACAAACATGACTAGATGTAGAGATAACTCGAAAATGTTTTTTGTGCAGTATAACATAGTTATAATACTGTAATTTTTTTTTTAAATTTAAGTTGAATGTCTTTGATTACTTATCATACAAAAAATGGAAATAAAAGGAATCAACACGTGCAATGCATTTTCTAAGCCCCCACAGCTATTACCATTACTTAATAATAATAATTTAATCTTTATTTATCCCCTTGGGGAAATTCAGCTTAGGCATTTAACCTATCCTACTATACATACAAGTAGCAGGAGCTCAAGGGCCCAACAGTCAGTCCCCTGACCTTCTGATCAGTAGTCACAGGCTTAACCTGTTGTGCCACCACTGCCCCCTCACTACAAAGATAATGGCTCTGCATGTTATATTTTGCTACTTGGATTTTTAACTGGCTTCCATACTTTTCTTCTGTTATGTGTTTGCACCGTCTGTATTTCAGCCCAGTTCAGCCAAAAAGTCTCTGAATTGTTTTCACTTAACTGTTGGCCACAGCTGAGTCACTAATTACTACCCAGTTGTGCCAAGACGTAAAAAAAAAAAAAAGTTTTTTTTTTTTTTTTTACATAATCTGTTTATAACAAATGATTTGTTTTTGCCTAATTTGAAATTGAGACATCCAGAATAAAGTGATTTTGATGAAATATCATAGTTTTAAGCATAAGTGTAGTAGTGAAGTGTAGGTTTCCTACAGAATGTTGTTGTTTTTACAGTTTCTGGCGCTGATAAATTTTTGCCTTCCAAACCAGCTGGTTGGTTTTGGGGTTCAGAGAGTTAATTAAGAGATAAACAAATAAGACCAGTGTAAATGATCTGAAATGATTTATGGATTTGTTTCTGTGTTCTTCCAGATGTCATGCAGGTGGAGGTGATCAGAACGTACACAGCCAAGCAGCCCGATGAGTTGTCTCTGCAGGTGGCTGATGTGGTTCTGGTCTCGCAGACGGTAGAAGACGGTACGTCAGCCCTCACCGCCTCTATCGCCTCTTTCTATAGCAGCACTCACACTTAATATTCCTGTCATTTTCCATCTTCCTGTTTCAACCACTTCCTTTCATCATGCACTTCTTTACACTGTCCTTCTCCTATTCAGTACCTGTCTTTTTCACATAATGGACCTCGTACCTGTTTGAAGATGTGTTTTAAATCTGCACAAACACCTGAAAGCCAAAGGTCATTCCCCTTTCATGTTAAACAACAGCCGGCATCAAAAAGGGGAGACGGTAATAGCATGAAGCAACACACCACACATTCTTTGATTTTCATATAAATACCATTCCTCCTCCAGGCTGGTATGAAGGAGAGCGACTGCGTGACGGAGAGAGGGGATGGTTCCTAACCGAGTGCGCTGAACCAATCACGTGCCAGGCCACCATTGAACGCAACATGCAGAGGATGGACCGCCTGCAGGGGCTGGAGACTAATGTGTGACCGGACGATAAGCTGCCTGCTTAACCCATTGAGGGCTTTCCCCCTGCTGACAGTGACCCCGCGACACACCAGCGACCTGCCCTTTTAAGCACTGAACTCAGACAAATGAGTTCACCAACAGCATCAGTGACCTGCCTTCAGGGACCAAGTGGAGCTTTATGGTAGCTGCGTTCCTGCCGGATCTTAACAGGATAAAGACAAAGCCATAATTTGGACTTCTGCTCAGCATCCACTAAATATCAGGCATGCTGATAAGAACAAACACTGCAGAAGAACACAGATTGCCTTAATTACTGATTGGTCCCTGTGTGGGTGGGATGGTTTGACAGTGGAATCTGTCACATTGATTAACTTCCTGGCTGGTTAGGAAACTTCACACCCACAGCCAAAGTCACTGCTTTCAACACTCTGCTGCATAAGAGCTGTTGGTGTGAAATTTGTAAATGTTACTTTCCGAGCATATTCTTTGTAAGAGATGTGCAATGTAATAGGAGAGTACAGTACGACTGTAGGAGGTAAAGTAGACCAAATAGTGTGAAACTGACAGCAGCCTGGTGTGCGCTCTGTTAATGAGGCTCAGGCCGTGTGATTAGGAGCTTTGCCAGCGACAATGTAACGATGAAGATGTTGATTATGAAGGTGATAAGGCAAGAGGGTGGGATAGTGTAGAAACCATGATGATATTTACAGTAAAAAGCATGAATGCTACTTGTTTGAAGCCCGAGGCACTTTGCTTTAACAGAATAAGTCATAATTAATTGGACTATATTAGAAATTACAGTAATCTGAGAGGTTTTAGGTGCTTTTTAATTATGCTCACTTATACTGCCTTGTATCCTCTCTTCTTCCGTGACCCAGAAATCATTCCTCCTCCCACTTTATGGAGAATGTTCAGATCCCTTAAATGCTCCTTGAGAAGAGAGGAGCAAAGAAACACAGGTGTACCCCAGTATCTCCTCCTCACAGCTCTTTCCCATCCACGCAGAGAGGAGCTAGGACGCCAAAGAGGGAAGTGAGGAGACAAGTTAGCCTAATGCAAAGTACCCATGATCTCATACATCATCCATGGGTTAAGCAGAAGAGCCAAGTATCTGTTCTCTACCTTTCTGTTTGACACCAGTTAATGTCACCATCGTAAATCAGACTCTACATTTGTGTCACAAATACCATTATTCTCTCCATCCTCTCAATGATTTGGACCGACTGAAATATCACACACACTTGATGCCGAGCCAGAAGTGTGTATATATAAATACCCCCCATGGGATTTATATTTGCGATATTAATAGAAGCACGCTGAAATTAATTTGCGTGTCCTCATGGTGAGACCGGCAGGGACGAACGGGCCTGCCTGGCCCTGCTTTTAATGTGATTGTCCAATGTGAGTCATCTTTTTAGTGTTGCCCGGCTAAAGGAAATGAATAGCTTGGTCAGAGTATAATGATAACACCATCTATCAAGCCCACTGCTCTGAGCCCAGCCCAAGTGACAACCACAACTGTTGAGCTGCACAAACCAGGGTACGGCAGTAGGAGGCAGAACACCCAGCAAGAAGGACTTGAGTATCCAGACTCGGCTTTGCATTCGCACTCAGGGAAAATTACCACACATCTTAGCATGAACTGATCTTGTTTCAATCATTTCCTCTCCTTGTAACTATTGTAAACATCTCTGTAAATGTAAATATGTAAAACAGCCTAAACTGTAACATGTATGTTTTTCGTAAATACAAATATATATTGAAGAAAGTTGCTCATTCAGGCCTTATATATTTTAATCAGCCTCTGTTAATAAAAGCTCAATTACGAGGGTCCAGTCATGTATTCTAATCGATCAATGTGATTTATTTTGCTCCTGATCTTGAAGAAAATGTTCCCACTTTTTTATTTCTACAGTAGTATTTAGGACAATAAATTAGAAATGTGCATAAATCCTCTGGCCAGTAGTGCTTTTCCAGGTATTTATGAGATATGAGCTATTAAAACAGGGGTATGCAACAGCTATGCAGGTGTTCATTCCAACCAAATTACCCAGGTGATTTTAGTGATTGCTCTCTCAGCACTCAGAACAAATTGTGTTCTTCTGTCACAGAACAGCTTACGGTCTTCCATCAAAAAGCTGGCAATATTTCATGGTAACATTTTGTTTTGAATTGCTAAGCTCTGGCCTAGTAAGGCAGATGAAGCTAAGTGAGGTGGTGGTACATCTTCTTTATTGCACAGGCCATTAACTGGCATTGCTTATTGTCTTATCCAAATCAAAAATTTACCAACTAAGCCAAGCAGTTACTGAGTGTATTCAAAGATGGATTGGTCCTTGCAAAATAATAATACACCTAACAGGCAAAAACGAATAATAGTAATCATTCAAGTGCAGAGTGTTTTTCAGTATGCTGGCCTCCTGTGTTTGGCCTTCAAGAGCACCCAGGGAGGACTAAAATTTCAACCAAGCAGAACCATCAAGGAGGCCAGCGGTATATTATAAATATTCCAACTAACCCCCGTGTCCAAAGATGCACCCAGTCATTTCAGTGGCTCTTCTCTTCATAGCCAGCCAAATCCCTGGCCACCTCTAATCATCATCATCGTCATCGTCATCGTCGTTGAAGTAAATGTGTTGTCCTCTTGGGGCAGACGCCCACGGCCTGCCGTAGCCCTTACTGCTGCCTGTGGGCTTCTCCTGGGTAGTGATGAGGTCTATGATGGCTGTGATGACAGCACAGTCTTTAGACTGGCGGTTCTGCCAGTCCACAGGAGCTGGACTACGGATTTTCTCCTGCAGCAGAGAATCCAGCTCGTTTTTTAAACTCTGGGGAACAAATGGAAAAAGAAAAGTTAGTAAAGGAATGAATCAAGGCAGATTTGTTGATGTGCGTGCGTCGCTTACCTTAACAAGATGAGCAATGCGAGCTGGAGATCTGAAGACGATCCACTGGTCCACTGCGATGGTGTCCTGGTCCTCGTCCTTCTGGATGGTGATGTCTCCTCCAAAGAACAGCAGTGAAAATGGGGACACCTCGGTACAATCGTACAGGAAGATCTGAGGGGAGACAGAGAGATGTTGCTAACCCAAAACAACAGGAGTATTACAACAAACACATTAACACATTCAGTGACAGGGAGCGGCATTATGACACACCGTGCCCGACAGCTATTCTGTGGTGTGGGCTGAAAGTGTCCCATTAGTGAGGAGAGGCTGTGCGAGTTTGAAATGTGTTTGTGCCTCCAGTGTTAGGAGAAATGTCATCTTGCCCCATCTGTGACTCTCGCTAATGTGTTACACTCTTCCCCATCCATTTTTCTTCTCTTCGTTTAACTGACAGCTGTTTATGAAGAGTAGTTTGACGAATGATGCCTGAAATGACAAAAACCGTTTTCCCTTAACGCATTTTTCACAAGCTAGAAAAGAGATGTGATGTAATGTACTCATCTGTATGCACAGACTCACAAAACCTACTTGGCTGTAAGGTCAAAAGCCACAGAGACTACATAAGCAGCAGACTGAGGTCAAACAAAACCTATTTCAGCTTTGAAGGTAACAGGCGGAAGTGTTGAAAATTAGCGTCAGAGAGAGGTAGAGAAAGGTAGAGGGAGTGGGCAGGAAACAAGGTAAAAAGCAAGGAGAGAGCAGAGACAACTGCATTTACTCCATGAATGTGTAATATAATGGACCACCAGGGGCAAGTGCGTCAGAGAAGATAAAGTTTCACGTCATCCCTCACTTTCATTTCTTTTATTCTTTCTACGGCCCTGCTCTTCCGCTTCCTTCTCTCAGTAAACAAATGACCTTGACAATCTCGCACTCTCAGAATACCTTACCTTTAAAGACAGAAATGCTCAGCACTGTGCACAAAATCCCTCACATGCAACAAGGAAAAAAACATTTAATGGTGGCAATAATGACAGTAAAATACAGCAAAATACTTTTCTTCCTGAAGACAAAGGCAGCAAAGTGAGAGACAAAGGCAAAGGCAGCAAACAGAGACGACATGAAAGGTGTTTTTTCTGCAGAATGGAAACATTCACAAAAAGAGACAGCACAGAAAGAACAAAGACAGTTAGATGGAAGGGTGAGGAGAATGGGAGTGTGAAGAGGGGCAAAAAAAAAGAAAAAAGAGAAGAAGAAAACTGCATTGACCGTTTTGCCTCCCCCCTCCATCCAACCTCACCACCTCTTACATTGTGTCTGGAAGCTTTGAAGCACAAGAGCCTTTGAGAGTGAGTTGAAAGGCCGCATTTTAATCAAATATTCATTAAGTGCAAAGCTGGTGTGGCACCACTACCAACCTTTAACCACTGGTCCTTCTTTCCACTCACATGCACTCTTCAGAGGGACACATGCAAAATCAAAAAAGACACGCAGCAACACACACTCAGACGTAAAAACTCGCAATATCCATACAGCAGCGTTGAAACACTGCATATCACGCTCCCAAGTCCCACCGCTTACTCACACTGCTTGTTCTCATCTTGAGGTGGTAAATAAGCCACGTATAGTTGAACTCCGTCTCCTCAGCATTGACAGATTTTGGATGGATACACACTTTTCCGTCAGCCTGGGTGTAAACCTTAACCCTGAGAAAGATAAGATGGTAGAGAGTGTATGTGTGTTGGTTAGGAATAATGGAAATGTCACATTCTTCACGCTTCATAAAAAAACAAAAAGCATATTTCTTATTAACATTTTTTTCCTCAAGTGACAAAAGAACACAAAGAGGAAGCTTTTATCACAGCAGAAGGTGGAAAAGGAAACATTCTCCAACCATGACAAGAAAGTTTTATAAAAAGAATCTGCCGAGAATAAAGTTGAAACTATATAGTGATTAAATGACATATTTGACAATAAATGAATTCTTTATTGATTCACTGAACAAAAAAAACCAGACATTAGCTTTCATCTTTTGACATCTTTAACTCTTGGAACCTTGTGATGGGCATTATACAGATGAACCATCATTGAAAAAGAATAAATGAATCAATAATAAACTTAAATGTTATCTCAAATCATTATAATCTGGGATTGTTATTCAGAAGTTAGCAAACCAGACCTCTGTATCCCACCACTCATCTCTGCTACTTGCATAATATCCAAAGTCAACCAAGGCTGAGTTGTACTGTGGCTTATATAGCTTTTGCAAGAAAAAGAAGAATGCAATGAAAAGATATCTTCTTTTTTGCTACATTGATTTTTATTGGTTGTAATTGTCGGATGTGAGTGTGACAGTGTTGCATAAGTAGAATGCTACATCAGTGGAGTATTTCAGTGTATTTAAATGCCTTCCAGAGATCTTCATCATATTTCAGTATTATATAGTTTGCTCTTCACAAAGTAGGTGTCCAATTTTTATATGTATGAATGCCTACTATGTGTGTGTGTGTTTCTATTCACATATTGTCTGCCCAATTGTGTGGAAAAGTCACCAGCACCAGAATACATTTTGCAAAAAAAATTACTCAGAAAGTGTAGTTGGAGAAACTGCTCGTCAGGTTATTTTGGCTTGCTATTACAATGCACATAGGATGCTGAAAGTAACACCGTGTTCCAAACTCCTGTGTGTCAGCCAGACAAAGACAACTGCAGGGAACAAGCTGCTTGTACCAGACAGCGGTCCGACTTAGCAACAACACAAACAAGAAGTGCTTAATCGAGCAATGAATTCATTAAAACCTGCAGAGCTGTGGTGCAGACAAGAAAATTTACAAGTGGCTTAGCGTTGCAACTGTTGAGAATTACTTATGATGGGGAAATGACCCTGGGAAAATCACTGTGCACCTGGTTCTGAAGCTGTCACTGAGACAGACAAACAAAGTGACAGCCCTGCTTTGAGAGAAAGAGAGTCTGTGCCCCTGTTGCGTGCATCTGTCTTTTGCACACAGGTCACAGCCACTGTATATGACAGCTGCCTAAGGGCAATTTTATGACTGCATTGATCTCAAGCTGCAGAAGTGGCTCTGTTTTTGACAATTTTCCTGACATGGTCTCTGCGCAGCCTCAGATAACCATCACAGGACCCTTACTGAACTCTTAGCTGAGAGGTTTGATGAGATATTGCAGTGTGAAGACTATTTTTCTATCTAAAGATCAATAAGGATGATTGTGCACTTCTCTATCTTGTGCTGTGCAGCCCTTTGCTGTCTGTCATTGCTCATCTCTCTCCTTGGATTGGCAGACTCACCCTGGCCTCTTTTTGCTGTGAGATGGTCTGATCATGGCCACCTTAGGGTACAGACCGGCGACTATCACCGCTTTGATTAATTTCTCATTGTCTGTTGAAAGAATTGACAGTTAGAGGACGAAAAAATGCCCAACATCTTGTTTTATTACCGCTCCACAACCTGGTTAACAGACTCAAAAGAATGAAGGAACCTTAAACTTCCTTTGAGCTACCTGAGTTGATGTTAGAGTTGGGGTCTTTGGGGTCCCTGCTGCTGACAAAGCCTGCATGCATGAGATGTTCAGCAAACTGGCCTTGCATGTTGTGCAGCATCTGAATAATAAAAGGACAAATTACTCCTAAAAAGACTGCTTATTCTTCACTGGCTAGACAGACGTTGAACTCAAAATACCAATGTACTGTACCACCCTTCCATTTGTTTCCCACAAAGCACTTCAGTGTAGAGCTCAGCAAGCAGCCAGACTCACCTGGAGTGTATTGGCAGATAGGAAGTTGTCCCAGCAGTACTCCCTCTCATACCTGGCACCACGCTGCTTTGCTTCCTCCCAGCCCTGGCCAAATGAATGCATGATAAATTAAGACAGGATCCAGCAAACTGAGATAAAAGAATGTGGCAATTTTTACCTGGAAGGCATTGACGATAGTGAGGTGGTCACTCTTGGAGTTTCTAGATAGGACTTTTCTCCTCATGTCTGCCATCTTCTCTTTACCCTGAGAGGTATAGATGCATTAAAGAAAAGTTATTTAATGCTTTCAATGCAATTTAAAAAGTCAGAATGTAGAGAGCAGCAGTGTTCTGAAGTATGTGTTGCTGCGGACATAAGCTTTCATGTCTGTGAGTCCTACCAGGGGTATGAAGAAAGGGTCTTTGAAGCTTAGTGAAGCAGCGATGGTGAGCACGGGGCTGAGGCAGCCCAACAGAGCTCCAAACAGGATGAGTTTGCCAATGTGAGGCTCCACAGGCAGACGAGCCAGGTGGACACCCAATGCTGTCAGATTCTCTGCACGGTCCAGGGCGTTCTAACACAACATAGTCACAATATTCAGCAGAAAAGCACATATATTTAGTCGTCTACACCTCAGCATAATGTGTTTTTTTTTTTTTTTAAAGATTTATTTTTGGCCTTTCATGCCTTTATTAGATAGGATAGTGGATAGAGTCGGAAACGGGAGAGAGTGGGCAAGGACATGCGGCAAACGCCCGAGGTCGGAATCGAACCCGGGACAGCCGCTACGCCTTAGCACTTGGGTCACGCGACATAACCGTTACGCTATCGGGGCGCCCCGTTCATGGGAATCTTTGACCATTCTTCCAGAAGCGCATTCGTGAGGTCAGGCACTGATGTTGGACCAGAA
>OMNN01102951.1:14390-27981 GCA_900302755.1 Chromis chromis
GTTTTTGCCATGTGGTGGGGTGCATTTTCCTGTGGGGGTAGGTCAGTGACATTTGGGATTGCCATTTGCATGAGGGAGTGTGCTTGTTCTGGAACAATGTTTATTTGGGTGTCTAAGTCTCATCAACACGGATGGCAAAATCCAAGGTTTTCCAGCAGAACACCACATAGTACCAATATGATCAATGTTATTCACTCCACCTGTCAGTGGTCATATTGTTGTGGCTGATCGGTGTATCTGCGACTGAATTATGATTATGGCTAGTCATAATTCCAGTTCAAGACATCTTCAATTTCCCTAAATGTCTGTAGTCATTTTTAGATATCTTCAATTAAGTGTGAACTAGTCTGAATGACATTTTAGAAGTCTTCAATTTTAATTCAGGCAGCTTTTAAATGTTAAAACAGCTTTCCATAGGTGATAGATGTATCGCAAATAAATATGCCGACATCGTCCGAGCTATCACGTGAACCCACAGAAACACATTCTCACGCACACCGCCCTCCATTTTCAGAGGGCTTTTGCAACCGCCCGGTGTATGATCCACTCAGGACATGTTTGCAGAGGTGTAATTTTCACCCTTTCCTCCTGAATTAAGACACCTCCCAACCACACACACACACACACACACACACACACACACACACACACACACACACACACACACACCGTTCACCCCGAATTCTTGGATAATTTTGGTCACTTTTCACCCTTGGCAGACTAGTGCTGTACAAATGATAGAAACAGAGCAGGCCTTGCAGCTGTGTTTCTGAGACCTCCTCCCCCCCTTACAAGAACTACACACCACACGCAAACACATATGCACATGCACACTTGTTCACACATACCACCTACTGGCACAGCGGTGGAAAAAAAAGAAGACTGTGGTTACCTCACCATTATGTTCTGTGTGTGTGTCAAATGTGTGCTCATGTATGTGCGCGCCTGATTGTCTCCTTCTCCTTTATCTCGTTCTCCCCACGTCTCTCCCTCTCTCTCTCTCTCCCTGCCTCCGCCCTCTCTCTCTCTTGTTCTCCTCCTCTCCGATCCTTCTTCCTCGCCACGATTTCACAGACCTCCACTTACTCCATTGTGCCGAGAAACAAAAAAATAAAAGAAACACAATCGCCTTGTCCTCTTTCTCATCTTAATAAGCAGCTCCAAGTTTGATAATTACACGTTCAGCACGCCGCATGAGTTTCTATGCAGTGTTCACATCAGGGAGAAAGCCATTGACTCCGCTGTTGAGGGGAGCAACTATTAGGAATGACTGACAACTGTCCCCCTCCCCCTTTGGTCTGGGAGGCTGTAAAAGTGAGAACAGCGCCGATCAATTCTTTCTCCTCGTTAGGGAGTGTGTCCCTGAACGCCACCATGTAACCATCAGAGCAGCCAGCGGACCACATACGTTGCGAGGCCCATAATCCATTCCATAACCTATCGCCATGTGCTGCCGATTAATGGGGTTTCTGCGGAGCAAGCGCCGAGGAGACGGCCAGACTGAGGGTTTTCTTCTGTGGCGGAAGCCAATCTGTTTAGGATTAAGGGAATAACTGGTGTGGCTGACACCGAGGCATCCAACATGCAGGGCTGAGGAGAGGAGCATGGAGATGGAGGGAGAGAGAAAAGAGGAAGGAGTGCAGTGAATGTGTTGACAGGGAGTTGATTGTGTTTTGGCAGGGGTCTGTTTATTGGTGATGGTTTGAATCTATAGCTGCTGATTGTCTTGGGAGTCTGAAGTCTGAGAGACATCTGTAGTCGTTCAGTCCATAACACTGAACCAGACTTAGAAAGCATCTTCACCTCTGTGTAAAATCCTGCTATTTTTATATTCCACTCTAATGATTATCGCAGCTTCTATTTATTCATAAATCTGAACAGTTTTGGATCTTATCTGAGATGGCGAAAATAAAAGAAACACTGTTCTCTCGTCTGTTTCCAGACTATTTGAAGCAGAGACATACCTTATCTGGCTCCTCCACACAGAGAAGCCTTCTTTTGTGAACCATTGGCCCACTCACCCATTATGATGGCAATCTTGATGATTAAAGAGCCGTGGAACAAACTGGGCTACCTGTTGCCATGATGTCATGTCTGGTCTAGAGCAACTGCAGTGATTAAGATTTAAGGCCATTAGAGAACTTTACTGGATGCTGTTTGTGGAAAAATATCAATTAGCTGTTGGCTACGAAAAAGCAGCTTATGTTTTGGATCTGAAGTTTTGGCTTTGACTGAACATTAAGGAGCACGTATAGGTGCAAACGTCCGCTGTTTTTTTTCTCATTTGGAAATGTATAAGAAGCAGCTGTTTCTCGAAACCGCGCTTGTATCGAGACTTTAAGAAACCAATTATCACTCCTGGATTAAAGGGATCAGCTCTTCAGTTCTTGGCTCTTGGGTTGGTGGTAGATGTCTGGGTTTGGATTCTATGGCAATGACTTGTGGGTACACTTGAATTTATGTGGTCTGTATTTCAACCATTTTCCAATAACGGTTTCTGTCAGTACTGTCAAATTTATTAATAACATAAAATCTAATCAAATTTTATGAAACTCAAGACGTGTTAGCAGCAGCAGCAGTTACACAGCTACTGTTAAAGCTGCACTGACGAGTGTTACACAACTACAGTGACAGACTTTCAGCTCTAAGGAGCATTTTATTGTCTTTCCGCTCATTGCTTTTGTTTTACGGACCAGATAGTGACTATCTGGTAAACACAGCAGAGCATTGAGCCACTAAAGAGCCAGATACTTCTCTCAGGAGAGACCGAAAGCAGAACTAAAAGGAGGGTAAATATTAGAGATGAATACGTCAGGAGTGTCTGCTGGATGTGTAAATAGGAAAATCTTTGCTAAGACACTTGGAATGTTAAGTGAAAGATGTCGTATTTCCAAGTTTTTGTGATGCCCTGAAGTTGGAAATTGCATTTTATTTCTTCTGTCACATTGATTTTTGCATGATTCTTCTCTATCATAGTAAATGTTCCTGTTACACCTGTTTGACTTCATACAGCATGCAATATAGTGGCTACAATGTAAAACTGTTCATTTATTCCTGATTATCAATCAAAATTTGATTGTAGTTTTTGTAAAAAATTCCACATCAAAGCATGAGGCTAAAATGCTTACATCTTTAGGGATTCGCTAAACAGACCTATAGATTCTTGACAGATGAAAACTCAAGCGAAAGGTGACTGAAAGCTAAAAATACAGAGTAAGGTTGAAGAGAAGATGCAGAGAAAACAACCATCCAGCAGAAAGGTTGTTACAGGTGTGTAGAGACGCACACATCGCTCTTTATGTGCACACTCTCCACTGCAGGAGCCTGTATTGCTTGTTTCTTCACCTTTCTGCACGGTGATTTGCATTCGTGCGACCTGATCAGCCCTCTGTGACCGCAGTTTGCCTGAGTTCACCCTTGCAAACTACACCCTGTAAGACCGAACTGACAGATGTAGCACAGATGACTTATTTCTCTTTCCTCCTCTGTCTTTATTGTATTCATCACAGCACGCCTTCCCCTTCTTTTCTTTTTTTCCCCTCCTCACTATCTCTTATTTTCCCTTCTTCCCTCCTCCACGTCCTCGCAGGTGGCTGTGCTCCGACCTCACTTGCATAGAAGCAGGCTCTTCTAATCGCCCGGGGGCCTCGGCCTTCTGAAGCACTCCTCTGGGAGATTCCACCGCAGACCCGGGGCCTGCACTCTTAATGCAAATGCACAGCCACACTTGAATTGAAAAATCCGAGAGAGTGTGGCCCTTTCTTTTTTCTTTTTCCAGCACAGAGAGAAAGACACACAAACACACAGTATGTAACACTTTGATACTTAAGCATGCAACTGAGACACACAACAAAGCACTCACCTTCTCCTCCTTCGTCCTCCGTCCCCCCCACCTCTCGCATGGCAGTGTTATTTTTGGCTCGGGCCGGGACATATGTCATTGGGGAGTGCGTGTAGTGCCTGGTTAATTAGGGCTACCTCAAAGCAGGCATAAAAACGGAGGCAATATTTATTAGGCAGCATTTTAGCCGCTTGTCATGAGTGCGTGTCAGCGCTGTAAAACAACGTCTGAATGAGCGAGTCAGAAAAATGTTCTGTAACCAACCATCGCTACCCTGCTGCTCATGGAGAGATTGACACTTCAAGCTTTCTGTGCTCCACTTCATGAATACATGTTGTGCTCCAATGTACGCTCTCACGGAAGATGTATCCCTCTCCCAGTCAGTATTTATTTGTTGTAATCAAGCGGACAGAGCGATGTTTGTTCGGCGGCTCTTGCAGTGCATGAGTCTTCTCGCGGCTGCACACCGGGAGCGTCTGTTAATGTGAGATAATTTACGACGGCCATTTTAAGGTGGTTATGTTGAAGCAGACTTGTTTAATTTTGCACTGAGAGCCAATAAATCCCAGAGGTAGCATGAGTTAGTGTTACAGTAACCGTTGTTGTGATGAACATAAGGTGCGCCCAGTAGGTGTTGATGTGTGCCGAATGTGTGCTGAAATTATATTCCCCTACACATTTCCTCAGAGGGGTTACAGTGTGTGGTTGGCAACAGTATGGGACAAGTTTCCTGTTTAGAATCTAGACTGCCACAATGCCAGGAGAGCGTATGCATGGGCGTTTGGCAGTGGTGGAAGGAATATTCAGATCCTTTACTGTAAGTCCCAACACAGCAATGTAAAAACACTTTATTACAAGTAAAAGCCCTGCATAAAATATATGTAAAAGTCTCTCTGACTGATGTATTATTATAGAAGACATCATGTGATAATTGGTAATGAAGCATCATTGTGTCAGCAGCATGTTACTGTTGTAGCTGCTGCAGGTGGAGCTACTTTAAACCACTTTATATGTAGTGTTTCATGCAGGTATCATTGGACATTTTCTCTAATCTTACTTTTTTTTGTGACATATTGGATTATTTAAACATTTATTGGAATAAAACCACGTGAGATGTTCTGAAGGAAAAAAATCACTGTTTTGTGGAGCCGTTAACAACTCATAAACATCTGAATGTAACTCTGACTACACGCTGCTTTTTCTAAGAGGCCAAAACGATTGGAAACAACTGGTTTACTCTTTAATAATGTGCTCTGTTTGAAAGACTTGTTTTATCACGAACTGAGAAAAAAAAAACGAACTGAAGTCGCCAAATAAATGTAATGGAGTAAATGCAGTGTGAGAGTGAGTGGTTGGTGGTGGTCGGAGGGGCCGATGGCACAGATTGGCAGCCTCGCTTCCGTCAGTCTACCCCAGGGCAGCTGAGGCTACATACGTAGCTTATCACCATAGAGTATGGAGTGAATGAATAATGCAATGTAAAGCGTCTTTGAGTGTCCAGAAAAGCGCTATATAAAACCAATACATTATTAGGTCGCCGTTTGTCTGTTTGTCCATTTGTTTGTTAGCAGGATAACTTGAAAAGTTCTGAACGGATTTTGATGAAATTTTCAGGAAATGTTGATAATGGGACAAGGAACAGATGATTAAATTTTGGTGCCCCCCCCCTCCCCCCGCCACCCCTCAGACCAGCCCTAATGGGTGGACGTTAGCTGCTTGGCGGAAGTCTGTGCTCTCTGAGTGCTTTTCTTTTTGTGGTCTCCATTATTATAATGGAGACCACAAAAAGTTAGGTCTTGCAAGTAACAAGTAATGACCTTTGGGAGCAGTGGTGGCGCAACAGGTTAAGCCCCTGACTACTGGTCAGAAGGTCAGGGAATCTAACCCCACTGTTGGGCCCCTGAGCAAGGCCCATCAACCCCTGACTTCTCCCCGGGTGCTGCACCGTGGCAGCCCACCGCTCCTGCTATGTATAGTAGGATGGGTAAAATGCAGAAAATGAATTTCCCCAAGGGCATTAATAAAGGTTAAATTATTATTATTATGACCTGGGTATGCCCCAAGCCAATAAAGGGCAGCACATGTTAAAAGTTTTAGAGTAGACCTCTACAGTAATGTACATATAGACAAAGCTTACCTAAACCATGCCTACTCAATACAAAAGTATTCAATAAGTGTAATTTATTAATAATGATTTCAATCACTAAAAACAGTCTGCTAGGATTGGGAAAAAAAAAAAGTCAAATTGATATAATTTGAAACATTGCATTGTAGAATATGCAGCTCCTGTCATATCCGTGGTTTTTACAAATTAATGCATCCTTTTTTTGTACCAGTGACAACCCAATGGATATATCAGACAGCATCAGTATCAGTGTATCTGTTGCCCAGTTTTTACAGAACATAATGCAATAATAAATGCTTGGGGTGATTTAGAAATGTTGTCATCATATAGTTTGTCCAGCAGAGCAGCTCTGACTCCATTGTTTTCAATCCTCAGCTCTGTGTGCAGCACATGTAGCAGAGTAAATGTCACAGCTGAGCAGACGGTGGTGTGGAGTCAAGCTGTGTCTTCATGGTAAGCTAAATAGTCTGTGAAATACATTGCTGAAAAGTTTAAAAACAGTGACCCCATCATTTTCCTATATATATATTACTGTATATATGAAGAATATCAGCTGATGTATCAATATCTGAAATTTTTTACCTCCTGAAAATCAGCATCGGCCCCAAAAATCCAGCATCAGTTATGTTGTGGTGACAGTCAAGTTTTTGATGGTACCCACGTGGTAATGCTCCATCACATGTTTACTTAAAAAAAACTTCACTCATCCTCATTAGATGTTTTCCACAAATTGTTCAGCTTTAGACTCTGCGCATTGTTTATAGAATAGAT
This sequence comes from Chromis chromis, assembly GCA_900302755.1. Taxonomy (NCBI): domain Eukaryota; kingdom Metazoa; phylum Chordata; class Actinopteri; family Pomacentridae; genus Chromis; species Chromis chromis. The sequence continues at coordinate 21,128 of OMNN01102951.1, forward strand.
TATAAGCATAATGAATTTTACATACAACACCAGTCATTTAGCGTTGATCGTAAAGTCTCACAAACAATAGCAATATTCATTAAACATCCATAAACACTCTCTAAATAGCAAATTATGCACTACAAGTTGAACATGAGGTTTACTTTAAGGGATATTGAACATTTTTGATTGAAAACTTTTGCATTTTGTGCAGTTTATGCAACAAAACAACTCCTCTCCATGAAAGTAGCTGTCTTATTAAGTCAAAATCTGTTTCCGTGTTTCCCCACTAATGGTTTGACGTTCTCAAATGATTTATTTGTGGTGAGGGAGTCCCTTACAGGAACAATACACTCACATTGACTTACCTGCACAGATGAATTCTTTCCTTTCTTTTGTTTGACCTTGTCAGACATGTGACTTGTTAACTGTGGCCCTTTACATAGTTTGGCTCCACATATCCATAAACAACGAACGCCAGTTTAACCCAGAGGTGGGATTGGGAGTTGAGACACAGTTGAGAAATCTCATCTTCACAGTTCAAACATTGATTGGTATCTCTGCCGTAAACTTTTCATAACCAAAATTTACTATTATGGCTTTTCCACTGATGCGATGCTTGTTCCCATGCCTACTTTTGAAGTAGTTTGGAGCAATTCTAACAAAAAAAGACAGATGATGGTGCCGAAAAGCTGGCACTGTCACGGCTCCCTAAGACTGCTGATCCAAAAGTTGAGAAAACATTCTATCACATAACCAATACCCTCATTCCCAAGAGACGAATGTAGCATGAGTCCATCCATCCATTATTTATATACCGCTTAATCCTCTGTGGGGTCGTGGGGGGGCTGGAGCCAATCCCAGCCGACTAAGGGCGATGGCGGGGGACACCATGGACAGGTCGCCAGGCTAAAGCACACTCACATTCACACCTGCTGACAATTTAGAATCACCAATTAACCTCAGCATGTTTTTGAAGCTAGACAGCCTGGTGAAAACCCTCACTGCACAGGGAGAACATGCAAACTCCACACAGAAGGTTCCCAGGCATGTAATCATCAAATACAATGTACAAAACAAAATGCAATTTTGTACAATATAAAAATCATTGATATGGTGAACACCCCTAATGTGCAGGAACTATGACGTTCATTATTTATCGTACATAAACACCAATTTCACAGACATTACCACATCTTCAGCAACATAACACTATGTAATGTTCGGTTAATAATAAACCTGTCGGTTCTCAAAGGGAACAAAGGTAGAACTGGCTCCACTCTGGCACCGTTCTTTTGGAAAACAAGCATATCTTTACCTTTCCTCTCAAAAGGTAGTGTAAGCCATTCTATTTCAAACCACTTTTTGTCAAATTCAGCACGTCTCCTTACAGTCCACTAACTGTTTGGTGTTTGTTCACAGCACTGGCTCTGTAAAAGGGACTCACACAAACTAATAGGGCGGCTGTGGCTCAGGTGGCAGAGCGGGTTGTCCACTGATCGCAAGGTTGGCATTTTGATCCCCGGCCCCTCCGCATGCCGAAGTGTCCTTGGGCAAGACACTAAACCCGAAGCTGCTCCCAATGGCAGGCTAGCGCCTTGCATGGCGGCGCCATTGGTGTGTGAATGTGTGTGTGAATGGGTGAATGAGAAACACATTGTAAAGCGCTTTGGTACCACTAAGGTGGAAAAGGCGCTATATAAGTGCAGACCATTTACCATTTACCAATAACAAATCAGGCGGCTCAAACCAATCAACACAACACTATTCCAGTCAACCAACAACGTACTCGTGCACAGTCAGACTACACGCACAGAACAGCCCTATTAATCCCTACACATTTTCCAGAGACTTGGGTGATTTCAAGGGAAAATGTCAAACAAGAAGTCAGTTTCAGCACCACCGAGGTCTGTTTCTTTGCTCATGGACACAGACCGAGACTCCCATTTCGGCTCCTTCAGGAAAGGGATGGTGACTGCAGCCGGGTGTATGGCTCTTCAGGTTGGTACCAACAATCTAAAAACCTAACTCTTTCTAGTTTTTACTCCTTTGTGTTTGTGTTCTTGCATGTTGTATTGTTTCTGGATGTTTTATATATATTAGGTTTTATATTTAACATACACTTACGCCATATACATCTGGAATGTTCCTCTTTTGGCCCCGTTCTTATTGTCACTGCCATGGATTTCGGGGGATCATTTTTCTGAATGATTACCAAAGGAAGGGGGTGTGTTTGTTGGCTACTGAGTTCAAACTTTCACCGGAATGGCATCCTCCACTTTTAAGTGGAATTTCAGAAAGGAGTAGCCGAACTCGTACAAAAAATCCAAACATATGTCACGTTTTTTCAGCCCTTCTGTCTGACTTGTGGCTTATCCTGTACAAACTCTATGTCACCAGTTTATCTTTCGCCAGTGTACACAAAGACTGCTGTTTTTGGTTGCGCATGAAGTATTTTGGCCACTTCACACCTGTCATTCACACCGAGCCCGGCCAGTCCATTCAGCAGCGTGAAGGGAGTGTCGCTTTTTTCTGTGAACTGCACTAATTTTCCCAGTGAATGGGACAAAAATGTGATTGTCCAATTTACACAAAAGACTTTGTTCCCACAAAGACAGGTTTGTGAATAGCCAACGCTAGTGTTCTTCTGATGAACGCCTACAGTATCTGAGTCTTTAGATTGTTGTGCTAAACACAATCATATCATGATATACTGCATGAATATTAAAGCTTCTATAACCTTGTGGTGTGAGCTGGATGATTCAAGGGTTTGATTCATGGTTCGTGGCCTGGAGGAGAGCAGGTTAGGTGTGATTGTGCAAACAGAGGTCATGCGGAGGGTCCATGGAGATGATTACATTCAAGGAGCTGTTTAATGCTCATTAACATTTCAGTCCTGGGTTAGAACATTGGCTGCTCCTACCTGTGGCTGACAGGTTGCTGTACCTGAATTATAACAGATTTTATTCTCATAGATATACTCAAGACAACAAAAAAATCCAAATTTGTGTTAAATTGCAATAAATATTTCCATTTAGATTTGTGACTAAGAGTCATTCTGTTACACATGAGTGACTTATTTGTGCAAATACTACAATATCCAGACATTATCCATACCCTTTAAAGGGCCCATAAACATGGAATTAATATGATCCCTGCTGCTATTTATATTGTATAAAACCACTTAAACCATAAGCACACATTACATTACTTAAAAAGCACAGTTTGCCACAGAGAGACTGAAAACAGAACATTCACTATTATGTTTTAGGTTCAATTACGTTCAAAATCACCAAGCCTTCTTCAAAGTTTTAAAGAAGTGGCAATGCACGAGTTGTTCTGCAAAGTTTAACTCCAAGTTGCTGAGTGTTGTACGTCTCCTGTGGCGACTGTTGGTACAGTAATATCATAATTGACTTAGAAATAGGTATTTTCCACCTTGCGTGCGTGAATAAATGTGATTATGGTGAGAACAGCATGATCACCTACTGGAATTAAACATAGCTCTATTACACTATTTAAAATTATTACTCTGTCTCTCGGTTTTTATGAGCCACCATCCAATGTTTCTCCGCAGTTTCTCTCTTTTCCACTTTTACTCTGTACCTCCTATAGCTCTGGCAATTTAGCATAAATAATTTGGTGATGGCCACATGCTTCACTGCAGAAACATTAGACAGATGGGAAGAAAGCTCTGTGTGCCGGACACTAAATTTAATAGGGAGCTGTTGAAATGGAAGGCATAATTTCTGGTAGACATGTTACGTTTTAAAATATAAACCATTGTGCCATGCTCCTCACTGGAAACCTCAAAGCTTTTTCCTTGATTTTTACAGCAACAGCCATCTTGATTTTTCTACTGGCATGACTTGGCCTCCTTGTATTGGTTTTAGAGGGACAAAATGAGGCATATAAATGCTGCCAGAACCAAAGAAATGAGACTAAGAGCTTTACCAAACCATAGCACTGGTTCTGAAACCAAGTCTTGATAGCCTGAGTATTTATGAATGTGCAAAATCACCAGGGGACTCTGTGAGAACAGTCAGTTACCTTCTATTTCCATTGCTTCTCATTTGATTACCAGAGGCAGGGATTTAACTTGTCGGCTGTTGATGATGTGTTATATATATGATGGTACATCAAGTTATGATGCATCACTTGTGTTATTTGATATGTAGAACTGAGACAGAGGTAAAAGTGTTCTCAATAATTTCATTATTACAGCATTCCTCAAAGCCATGAGAATTTCCCTTTTAAAGGAATAGTTTAACATTTCCTCGACTGCCTTACAAACGTAGCGATTGGCCTTTTTATAATGTGTAATTTTTGTAATTTTAATCTTCCGATGATTTTGTGTCATAATTATCTGTATCCATGTTTTGTTTGTACACCTTAAGCACACACGGTAGCTCCCATGAATCCACAAATTGTTGTACATTCTTCTTACATTTTGTTTACAGCTCAAATTATACATTAAAGTGTAATGATTCATGTGTTCATCTCTCACATTGTGGAAGAGGTTTCTGTGTCACTGTGTTGGGTTTCTTCAGGTACTTTGAACAACGATAAATTAAATGTAAATTACGTAAAAATCCATTGAGCTTGTGCACCGATTGGTAGAGCTAACATCAAATTGCCTAAAACTGCAGTTCCTCATATGCCCACTTGAGGCTGGTTCCAAAAGCAAGTCAATCCCCATAGACCCTCATGTTAAAATGACCAACTTTACAGCAGGAATAAACATGTTTACAGCCTGGTACAAAAAACGTCTCTGGTCTCTATAGCTAAAATCACCGTTCATGACAACTATATGGGGGTGAATCTTCATATAACACACATACATATGTATAATTAGGGTGCAAATACATGTATGCATGGCCCGTCTGAGTTTCCATCATCCTCCATCTCTTTGCTCATTTTTGGATCAGCTGGGAATTAGACTGAGTCATGTCAAAATGGCAACGGTTGTAGTCACCACACTGAGGGTGCATTACAATATCCATAGTAACATACTTTATAATATGCCAGAAAAAAATGTAGTATGTCCCAGTACGTAGTACTTAAACATGCAGTATGCCAAAAATACTCTGATGCCCCACTACATTGAGTTGGATTTTGCAGTATGTAAGCCTGCATGCTTATCTGGCCATTCTGACCCACAACCATCTGTGCAGTTGTTGCAGTGGCATGATTATAAACTAGCTTGAGCTGCTAAAAGCAACAGTCAAAGCTTAACACGCAGTATTATGACGAAAAGTATGTCGCAATTGTATACATAGTGCATGAAACAGTACGCACAATGCAAGCGCAGCTGCAGTATGTACTGAAAGAAAAACTATGTGATTTGGGGTTCAAAGTTTCAAAACTGCTCCTCGGGAAACCTAAGAGTGACGTCACCGAGGGTTCATCCATCTTTTTATACACTTTGTGGTAGAGCTATGAAAACAAGAAATCAGTATATGGCTACACTGGCAGGATACTGGCTATTGTGTTTGCACTGTTAGCAAGCCAGATACAATTATGGGTTATTGCATATTACATTTTGTTTCACAGAAGTATTGTCTTCACACAAATCAATATGCTGTGTTTACATGGTATATCACTATCAAACAAACCAACCACAGTTGTTGTGGTCTGTGTCGCCGCGAGGTGCACATTAGCCTACAGTATATCTGCAGTGTAGATTTAAAGCAGAAGCACAAATCAAGCTGTACCCTCCAATTTGTTGTGGCTGCGTGGCCACTACACTACAAGGGCACCAACTGTGCATGAACTGGAAAGCCAAAACCATTTTGCTTTGATTCATTGTGCGCATGTGCAGAATAAGTAGACGCCAATCTACTGCACATGTACAGAACAAGCCCTCCAAGTGGACTAGACAGTAGTATAAAGAACAACTATGTGTTCATGGTGTCCACAGCTGTTTGAGTCCAGGTCTGTAAAAGACATGAAATGTATCATTTTCTTCTCAGGTCATGCTTCCCCAAATGTTAGATTACTTATTTAATATACCAAACACTTGAAGCTGATTTCAGTGCAAAAACTCTGAAACAAAACTGCAGGATCCTCCATCATCACTAACTTTGGTTCATGTGATTAATACCTCTGTGGCTTCTATCAAACAGTGGTTTACTTGAGCATTTATGCAGCCCCTCAGTCAACTGCAAGGATCTTGCAAAACCACCTCCAGTCCTGATTAGTTTGATTAATTGATAACGCAGCCGAGTTGAAGCTCGCTACAGAAGATTTATTCAACGCCAACGTCTAACATATTATTGAAAAGTTGGAGCTGAAAAATGGCAAAGGAGCGCGTCGGTTTGTTTTGGCTTGGGAGTCTTGTTCCATTCTACAAAATGGGTTTGCAGACTACTGGTGTGGAGCCGCTCTCTTTTATTTGACTGTGTGCCTCACTGCGAGAAAGGAAAAAATGGCTTTGTATAATCACCAAGCAGCCATATGGCCTGAAAAAAAAAGGAAAAAAAATGTTGGCAACAGTTTTTTTGTGCAGAACATTAAAAAGAGAGCAAGAGAGAGGGGGAAGAGGAGGGGGGCACAGGGAGACATTTCTGACCACAACTCATAAACCGCACTTTATTTAGACTGGCGTGCACCCATTATTTGTTCACAGGGGCTTTCAGTCAGTCTGAGGGAAATATGTTCCAGCATCTAGGGGGAGGAGTAGGAGGGAAAGGGGGATGATGGAGGAGAGAGAGCGAGAGGAGGTGGGATGAACTCTTGCCAGGTGTCGGCCGTTGCCATGGCGTTCCATCAGGCGACTCCATTGCGGCTCGGCGGGCTCATCAGTGAGTGAATGCCAATGGGAGGGCGTTGAGGAACCGAAAGTGGCTCTAAAGCACTGGGCTCCAACCAGTTCC
>OMNN01102955.1:0-24700 GCA_900302755.1 Chromis chromis
CCCCAAAAAAAAAAAAAGGAGAACCTTAGTGCGAGCGAACACAAAACTATCCTGCTTTGCTGAGATTAAATGTCAAATTTGTTTTGACTCTTGTCACAGCTGCCACAATAGACGTCACCCCGATGTATCCGTGTCTGCCCAGATTAGAGATGTTTTCACCATTGCTTGGAACAAATGCTTGCTCGGACAATCGGCGCTTTATTAGGCCCAAAGTGCATTGGTTTGTATGACTGTCAGTGCTGGGGAGGTAGATTACAGTCCGGCAGCTCTTATCTCCCTCTGCCAGATTCCACTGGCAGGTGGCTGAGGACATTCGATTTCCATCCCTTTAGTTTTTTTTTTTTTTTTTTAACCTCAGCTATTGTAAAACAGCCTGAGGTGCAGCTCTTTGTATCGTACCTCAGCAAGAACAACCCAACGTGCCGTCATTGTTGAGTGACAAACCCTTGCATTAGAGCATACTTATTCATGATAATGATTGAAAATCTCATATGGAATAAGGAGATTCTAGAGGTTAAAAGTAGGCTCACGTCTCCTTTGACAGATTTGGTGCTTGTTTATGAAGGGGTTAAAGCAGCAGCAATCTTTTGTGTGTTTTTTGCCAACAACAGATGCAAATCACACATCTGGCAGACACAGAGCAACATTAGCAGTCATGTTTCTGGCAACCTGATGAATATAAATCTAATGTTAGCTCTGTTTTGGTCTCCATAAACAGAAAAATATGGGCTAACTGTCTCTGATAACTGTCTGTCTGCTGATTGGTGCTGTGCAGGTAGTATACAGTGAGATTATTAGAGTTTTTTACAGAGTCGAACTGGAGAGAGTGCAGAAGAGAGTGGTGAGATTTGACCAAAATGGTAAAGCAATGGACCTTACAACCAAAAAAACTGAGTTGAAATGCATTAAAACACTATAAAACTAAAGTAAACTGCAGAGTTGGGGGCTAATTCTACATAGGTTTGTCACAGCATCTGATACCTTTCACATCCCATGTAATAATTTCATTTATTGAATACCGATATATTGATTAGTGCAGCTTTATCCCCAGTTGCTAAGATTGTATAACTTTATACAGGAACTTATCTGGTCAATCAGCTTTAACAAGAAGCTGAATTTCTATAAAAACATCAAAGATAAACTATCAGGCCTTTTAATATTTTTTCACATAAATGAATACAAATCCCTTTTCATGTATCAGAAACAAGCCTCCTACTTTATCAGTCCATCGATTTTTACCAGCATCCTTTTACCTCAAACTGTATTTTGTTATCGGAGCATGTAACAGTCGCCTCACTGTCTCAATACGTACTGCTTATGAAAGGCAGCCAGGACACCGTTACCCACAAACACTTGTAGATGTGTGCAGATTACATCTGTTGAAGTGGGAGTACAGCAATGAATTTAACTGTGCAGCGCAACCTATTATGGTCTGTTTGTAGAACTGCACGCCCCATTTACAGCAAGTCAAACATTGGCAGATGAGGGTTACAGATGAAGCGAGGATTGATGGCTCGATGCCGCGTCATAAATTTGTCACGTAAATCACAGATTCTGCAGAAAAGCTTACAAAGAGGCTGTTGTTGTTGGGGTTTTTTTGTAAGATGTTTTAAAAGCTTAACACTGCAGGTTAGAATTTGTAATATTGTAAAAATTTGCAATAAAATGTTGGTGGGGGTCACACCCAGAAATAATTGCAAAGAATACATTCCAAAGAGGTGCAGCTGAGCAACAAATGACAAAAGCACTCAAGTAAATTAGCCTTAAATTAATGAATAAGACTGGTCTTAGTCTATATTTAGCTTATTATAAGCAAATCCCATGAACAGACCAAAAGCAAAAATCTGTTCACTGACTCTCAATACTTTTTTGGCTTCCCTGTCTGCCTTGTTTTTGGAACCAAAGGCCATTGGTTTCTACTCAAGATTTAAAGCTGTACTATTGACAAATGTTCACAATTCTCACCAGTAGGATGCATTTAGTGTTGGTTTGGGTAGATATGGTTTGGATTTTTTTTTAAACTATCTTTGGATTGTTGTATGAATCCTGTATCCAAAGGTGTAGTATGGCCATAGTATGCATTTATTTCTTCCAGACCAAAGGTTTTGTATGTTAAGTGTGCCTAAAACAAGACTGGCCTGTGCTGTCCAACCACATCTAATGGAAAAACCGTTCTGCATCAACGCTGAACTGACACTTGTAGACAGTCTCCCCTCAGAAGATGTCTTGATCTTGCACTTGGTTGTACACATGACAAATAATGGAAGTGGTCTGAAGAATGAAAAACTGAGGACTTAATAGAGAAATTGAAACCCTTTGGACTGTGAAGCCTCTGCATGACTGGCTACTCCTGCTGGAAGAGGCCGTCATGTTCGATTTTTGGAAACGCAGCTCCGTCTTCACCATTGTTGGGCTGTAAGACAATTCAACAAGCTGAAGGTCTGGACACAGATCTTGCTGACCTGCTGCTACAAGGAGCTGACATGGAACTGGCCTCTATTTCAGGACATACAGAAATGGTATAAATTTCCTAAAAGGAAACACTGTAAAATGTTGTTGCGATACCTTCCAAGGGATTCATATGCAGACAGTAAACGTTCTGGACGTGCTTAGAATAAAAAGATGAAGAGACCAGATACTTGCAACTGACAGGTTGAGTTGTTTTCGCTGAGAACCGCGGTCTGGAAGTGGAGCTCAGCCGTCCTGCTGTAAAGCTCAGAGCAGATCTGGAGAGCTACTTTGTCGACTTGCCTTCCAGCAAAATAAATGTGTGTGTCTGCTCTAAGTGGAATCTGTGCATTCTGAGATACTGAAGATTGAAAGCAAATCTGGACTAATGGAACTTGAAGCACGGAAACTCTCTTCAACTTTGATACAGTTGTCTGGCTCATATGACTTTGGGAAGCAAAACTAAGGGAAACTTTATTTTAGAGCTTGTTCTGTTTTTGATTGTGGCACATGGAATCATCTACCGTTATCAAAAGTGATCCGTTATTTCCATTACTGGTGTCCTGTGTTTTCTGTGTGGTTCTCTATAGTGCCAGTTTTAACATTACATATTTCTAACCCCATTCTGACTGTGAGAAAAATGTTAATGTGTGCTTATGATGTATACCTTGCCATTGATCACTTTCTTTTTTAGAATGTGATCTTTCCTCTAAATACTTAGTTCTTTTATATCTCGAACATCAGAAACTTTTCTTCATTGATTCTTAGGTTTTTCTACCCCACTCTGTTCATCTCAGTCTCTGTGGTTGCTTTCCACTTCAGCTCTGGCACCAGCATGGAAATATGACCACAGAAAGCAGATTTTAAACTCTGGTATACTGTGAAATATAGAGAGATTTACGTGGCACTGATAGACTTAATTCGCATTGCATGAACTTGTTTGGCAAATGCTCGGATGTAGCAGATGTTCATCTATATGTCACAGTCCTGCACTCCAGTTTTAATAACAAAGACACTCAGAAAATTAATTTCCTAGTGCAGCCAGCTTTCCTTTTAGTGCTCTGTTTTAAACAAGTAACTCATTACAAGCATCTTTTAAGTGTGTAACTGACCAGACTTCTGCTTCTAACAAGCCCACTGCCCTCTCTATAATTATAATGGATGGATGCCAAAATAATCACATTGGAACCAGGCCGCCCCTCAGTTGGAGACATTCCCTAGAGGCCACGAAGCGCAGCTCAGTATGAAGCGTTTCTAAAAGTCTCATTTTTCAAAAATGTCTTCGATACAGCCCTGCCAAGAGTAATCTCTGTGTCCTCAGATGACCATATGAAGGAATGGGTAAAATAGAGTTCACTATTCTTATTTCCCTTTCTGAAAACCGTCTCCAAAACTGCTGCGCTCAGATTCTCAGCTTGGCATCCGCTGCTCTCTGGTTTTCCAGTTTGGCAGGTCACCCGTAGACGTGGCTGCTGAAAACCATGACAGAGGCAGATTTGTAAACTCTTGACACGAGAACCCTTCCAGGAGTCCCATCTGATGATTTTTACATTGCACACAGAAGGCTTTGAAGGCACATTTCCCATGACGTTTCTTCGGGCTTTTGTGGTTATGTGACTGACAAATAGGAATTCCATTTGGTTCATTGATGTTTTCCATGCTTCAAAAAAAGCAGAATCCTGACACAGCTTGATTCTAAGTAGGCATTCATGGGTTACTTTTACATTACATACTTAATGGGCATGTAAGTTCATACTTTTATTAGCAACATTTGGAGACTTGAAGTGGTTTTGAGGCTTGGGCTACATACTGAACATTGGTTTTATCTCACATAGCTTGAATGGTGCTCAGTGTGCTTATTATTTAGTGTCTCACCAGTTTACTGCTCATCATAAGGCTCTAATGGTAAGTCCACAGTTCAGCTTGATTTTGGGGTCACATGAAGGCTTTTGGTATGGCAGGAAAAATAAAATTAAAGCAAAAGATAACAATTTTGACATTTATTTACACAGATATACACTGATCAGGCATAACATTGTGACCACCTGACTAATATTGTGTTGGTCCCCCTTATGTGGTCAAAAATACTCTGAACCATTGGGCATGGACAAGAGGACCTCTCAGGGTGTCCTATGGGGTCTGGCACCAGGACGTTGGCAGTGGATCCTTTGGGTACTCTGGCTTGTGCAGTGGGGCCTCTGTCAATCAAACTTGTTCCACTGCATCCTGTTGATGCTTGATCAGAATGGGGTCTAGGAAGTTTGGAGGTCAAATCAACATCTTGGGCCATTGTCATGTTCCTCAAGATGTTCCTGATTGTTTGATGTTTTTACCATGTGGTGGGGTGCATTTTCCTGCGGGGGTAGGCCAGTGACATTTAGGATTGCCATTTGTCTCATCAACACGGATGCCAAAATCCAAGGTTTTCCAGCAGAACAACACATAGTACCAATATGATTAGTGTTATTCACTTCTCTTGTCAGTGGTCATAATGTTGTGGCTGATCGGTGTAAGTATTGAATGGGGGCTCAGGAATGAAAAATGTAGAAAAGAAAATTAAGCTCTTCCGTGTTGGAATGTTGTGAAGTTTTGTGACATAATTTGTAAGTTTTACACTACCAGTGTATTAACCTAATTTAACAGCTCACTCTTGCACCAAAAAGTAAAATAGCTATGTTATTCCGCATTGCAATATGTATTATTCTCACAAAAATGGCTTTACTGGCTCTAGCGGCCTAGAAAACACCCAGAGCTTTATGGTTAGCCTTCGTATGGATGTATTTTAAGTCAAACCACAATGCTTTCTAAGAACAAACAAGTCGTTTTTGTGCCCAAATCTAATCAAGTAGTTATGTAGCACAAATGAAAGCAAACAGACACTGAAAACAGCAACAGAAAATGAAAGTTAATTGATTAAGAGTGCTACAAAGTGTAACAGTATTACAATAGAGGACCTCAGTCTCGTGGGTTGCTAAATTTGCTAGTAATTTGTAAATCTCAAGACATGCACGTGGGACAATAGAAAATAAGATGCCAAAAAACAAAAACATGGGCATCTCACAATTTTACAGCTTTTATTGCAAAACTAATACGTTTTGCAGAACAAAGCTGTTACACATTTTGGTATGAGACTGCATTGCACAGAGCCTACCAAGGCAAAGAATGAATAAACTGGGCAACTACATGAAAACTTGCACTGTCACATCGAGATACTCGTGGCTTTATCTTAGAAATTGAGGTCTGTGCAGCTGTTAAAATTTGTAACTGACCCAGATTTAAAAGAACCTGAACCCAGTCATTGAAAACAGTGTGATAGTGGTTGCAACTGAACCCCAATGACCCTGAGAGTGAAATGCCATTTATCTGTTTGTCGACATCAATTGTTTAGTTTCCTGTGGCAACAATGAACACGAGCACTCTGTCCTTTGATTGTAATGTCCTTTTAAAAATGTGTTTTTCATCCCTTTCAAAGCCGTAAATTTCAATTTTACAACCGTAATCCAGCCTCTGTTTTCCCTCAGTGGATTCTATCATGGATCCTACAGACCATTTAGCATCAATTAACTGTAGCTTCAGACTAAATGAAGGCTTTCATGGCTGAGATGCAGCTGCAAGCCCACAGCTGGTCTGCGCTGACCATGTGACCTGACCAGCAGCGTGTCATGCCACTGGCTGCTGCCTTCTCTCGTGTCATCAGCAAACTGATGCAGATGTCCTCTAATTTACAGTCAGCTGTAACAGCTTTTCCACCTTGGTGTGCATCCAGGCAATAATTTGTTACCACTGAGCAGAAAAGAACTGATGAAAACATGAAACAGCTCAGTGCCACTTTGATTTCCAGTATCAAAAAAAAGGAGAAACTAATTTTCCTCCACTTTAAATGGGCTCTTACAAAGCCATTTATATGCAACATGCACCTTTCTGGCATCCCTCTACACTTCAATATTTTCAGTTTGCAATGAATTTAACATTGTATTAAAGCACCATATTACCATATCCATTGTTTTATGCATGTTACATTATCTGCTGGTTTTAAACCTCCAAACCACTTCTTGGGTTTGATTCATTTCAAAAGGTCCGTGCTTGTTTGATTGATGATTCAGGCAGCTGGAAAAACAGTCGACCTGTCGGACTTTTAAAAGTGGAACTAAGAATAAGAACTCTATGTTCCTTCTTCGGTAACTAACTATGTCCATAAAAAACTGTGACAGAAAAATGGCCATTATAGTGACATGGATCAGGTTGAGGTGACTGCACAGGTTTTTGTGAGTCAACTTTATATATGTAGTCCTTGTTATCATAAAACATGTATGCATTTGTTCTAAATTGTCTTGGACTTGAGCCTCTCCCAAAATAAGAAATATTTCACCAGTCGTTATCACATCAGCAATACTTCACTCCCCCTGATTGTTTAAGGAATACCAGAGTTTAAGTACTATTAATTCAGTATGTAGTGTAGTTAACAGTGTAGTGGTGAATAATTCCTGTTTTTTTTTTATTATTTGAATCCATTGATATTCAGTTAATTTCTACCTTTGCAGATGCACCAATTCCACCAATTTCATCGTAGGTACTGTTTGCTCACTGAAACATGAGCAATAAAGAGATGATTGCTGTCTGCAACCTGCAAGGAAGCAATGAAGGATGTTTTTCCTGCATTTGAACCCCTTTTAGATTATCAAGATCTCACAAAGGTTGGATTACAGATTGGACAAAGCAGGTAACTGCAATGTAGGCCCAGAATTGCACATATGACCACTAAAGCACCATGTCAACTGATATGATACGGACCTTAAGGTGGGTCTTGGTTTATTACCTACCCTTCAAGCCTTCAAATCTACTTTTCATTCCGTTGTTATTTCAGTTTTGTACTTATAGGTTACATATTCTATATATAATGTGTCCATAGAATCACAACATGGCAAGTCTTGGGCCAGTGTCCCAGTATAGAAAACTAGAATTAGTACAGAGAGCAAGAGAGAATGAAAGGGAGAAAAATGGAAGCTGGTTAATAGGAGCTCAGCACCTGAATCTTATTGGGCTTTTCGACCGACAGGGAAAGGGTTGTGGTTTTGTTCATGCACCAGTTCCATTTTGGACCTGCAGAGCCCTGTAGTGAACCACAGCAGTTCCACACTGGTAGATGGTGGTTTTTTCGCCAACTCTTCAGCATTTTCTGCACACAATTTGCTTTTCTAAGTAGAGCCTTCAAGTTTTTTCAGATGTCCATAATGGCACTAAAAGTTGAGTTCCTTCAGACATCCAGACAACACACTACTTCATGTTTTTCACAGAGTTTCATACGTGGCCACACCTGACGCTAATGTCTTCGTGATTCCAGTCCAGATCTGACCGGTATCTGGTTCTAACTGGGAACCAGTATTTTCGGTTTCAAACCAAGTTGTTTTTGGTTGCAATTTCTTGAACTTTGCACAAAAGTGGAACCAGTTCTCTGTTGGTTGAGGAGGCCAATTAGAGGTTAATCCAGTTGAGATTCTTATAACATTATTTTTTTCTGAAAAGGAGGATGATAGAAAACAGAGAATTTCTCCTCCCTAGTGCACGTCTGTTTATCAGACCAATGTCCCACATCTGTTGTTTTGAGAGGAATAATTACTGGCAAAATATGAATATGCATTATTTTATATTCATCAAAAGGTGTCTCATATTTTTGTTGTTGTTTTACCTTCCCTAATGTGAGACAACAAGAACAGATCGAGTGTCCTTCTCAAGGACATTGAGCATTTGGCTGCAGCAGAGACTGAACCTGTGACCTTTTCATGAAGGTACAATGACTCCTGCTGTGAGGCCAGCCTGCCACCACAACCCACGGATGTTTCTGCATCTAATGCCTGCCAAGCTTTGCCACTCAGAATCAATTTCTGCTCACGAGGTTTAAGCAGATCAGGGTGACAGTGTTTCTGGCTTTGACTGATATCAACAAACCTGTCAGCGGCTGATACTTTCTCTCAGTTAATCCACCACGATACACCAACTAATGACTAACAGTCTGATCAACAGAGCCAATCTGTGACGTGCATCTAAAGCAACCTGAATCCTGGAGACGTGATGCAAAATTGGCCTGTAAATGACTGTTATTATTTATTTGGATCACCGTTTGTTTCAGTGGACACTTTACCAACACTCGAACACGCCCGCCACTGTTTATTCACCTGGTATCATGAAGCTGGAAAAGCAAGTGTGTCATCGCCATGGCAACTGTGCCACAAACAAAATTGAAAAAGCCTGTAGTGGTCACGGCCACTGGATACATGAATCATCCTGCTTTGTGAGAAAGAAACAAAAACATCACAGCAGGATCAAACCTGAATGACTGTTTTCAGTTTGAGGTGACAACAGAGTGTGTGTTTATTTTAATTGTGATATGTGTAGGCTGGGGGGAAATGACAGTATGTTTTATTGGTTTCTATCCAGACAAAGCAGTTTTACCGTGTCACATCATGAGTCTTAAATAGTGACATGTTTTGCTTGTGACCTAGTGAGCATTTTGTAACTGAGCAGACGTTTTTTCCCCAAGTACTTTAAACTACAAACATTAAAGCCCCTCATATGCTGTACATAAAATATACTATATGTAAATATAAGTTTTTATTTTACTGTACCTCATCTTCTACAATTCACTTAGCAGACGCTTTTATCCAAAGCGACGTACATAGGTAGGTAGGCGTGGCAGCATTAAGGAACTTGCCTAAGGGTCCTCACTGGATACGTGCGCCCTGACCAGGATATGAACCACCGATCTACCATGCCAAGGTCTGGGGTGTTAGTCACTGAGATATCCAGCTGCATCTTAGCTGCATCTTAGCTGACCATTGAAATGCATGCCATACAGTTTGGGTTATTTGAACACATTTTTACTAACTTTCCCCACAGATACCACTTTTAATTTCCATTTAGCAAATTGCTGAAACTTGGGCAAACCTGCTCTAATCAGTATTTGTTGTCTTAACTGTCATTAGAATTAAAATGCATATTGAGCGTAATGTTTAAGTTTGCTTGTACCAACCAACTCAACTCTGCATTCCAGCTTAGCTCTTAGCATTTTAGCGCATTTTAATTCCTTGTTTGAGTTCAACAGCTCACAACTTCACTGTTTTTGTTCAGTTGCAGTGCTCTAACCAACCTGATTCCCACCAGCAACAGGCAGCTGTTTTCAGAAAAAAAGCTTCTAATCAGCCCACTGTTTCCCCAGCAGCATCCAGGCAAGATTAGGGACTAGTGGGTGGATGTAGCGGAGCATTTAGCAATTAAAAAGCCTTTTCTTTTTTTGCCAACAATCACAGGCTAAACTAAAAAAAATCCTTCACTTTGGCCATCATATTTGAAATCCTGATAGTGTTTAATGTCAGTTGCTGTTTTTTTAGGTACATGTTACAAGGCTTTTGCGCGCACAAAGGCATACGCCACATGAATAAACCAAAATGTAACGAGGCCTGTACATGTGCCGTGGAGACCTGGCCGACCCAACTGAACCAGACTGGTAAATTTGACATCTGAACAGAATTTGCAACTAAAGTTTTGCAAGTTTTGTTAGTTTGTCCTTTTCTCTTTTGCTCTTCCCACTGAACTCTGTGCACTACTTGCAACACACGACACATATAGCAAAGGAATTTCAAATTTGACCCCAAAATTGATGCTCTGTTGAGAATCGCAGTTTCAAACTGTGGAACAACAACCAAGAACTACCCAAAACTAACCCAGTCAACAAGACTGTCCCTAAAATTACTACTTACTTCATGAATCTTGTAATGCTCAGTTTTAGAGAGTTGTTTATTTTAGTTTATGATCATTATTGAGGCTATAGACTGCTTCTGTCAAATTGCATTGCACTAAATGAAATACTGTTCTTAATATTTAGGGCCCGAGCACTACAGTGCGTAGTTAGTCTAGTGTTATTGTTATAAATAGATGCTGTCTTAAAATACACAAGCTTTAGTCAGGTATATCTAATAAACCTAAACAGTTTCAAGTTTCAAATACATTTTATTTTTATTTGGTAGAGAATGAATGGTAATCAATGGATATCTAGAACAGCAGAGAAATGCATCTAAAAAACCCACAGCAGCATGATTTACAAAATTGTAAATTATGAGGTAAAGTATTGTCCAGTAGAAGTCCTTATACGATTCCTAACTTGAGAAAAGCTGCGTATCTGAACTTTTCCTGACCTCCTGTAATCTCCTGAAAGATTCATGTAACCCCACATGACAGTGTTCAGTCTAAGTAGCAGAAGTTGTACTTGTCTTCGGCACACTGAGTGTCTGTCTAATGTCAGATTGGCTCTTTGTCTGACTATCAGGAACAAGGTTTGGGAGCTGGGTATGGGGTGAAATCTCATGCACTGTCTTCTCTGCCAGCCCCTCAGGGCTTCTCCCATCACCCTCAGAATGTCGGCTGGACCTTCATGTAACCTTGTCACCACAATGAAAGTGATTCACAGTGGAAACATCCAGTAGTTGAATCGGGGCTGTAATCCTCCTCAAATTATGCCCCCATGGAAATCATGATGTTTAGGCTGCGAATGATGATTTTGTATGGTCCATCTGATGGCTCCTCTCAGTCGGAGGTCCTCTGTGCACCGTCACAATAATGTTGTGCCACTTTTAAGGCTACATTTCTTACTGGGGCAGCTAAATGAGGCCCATTTCTAATTGCAGCTGAACTGTTTGACATAAACACTGGAAAAACAAACAGTACCTCATGCAGTGTCATTATTCCTTCATTTTGAAGGAAGCAGTAAGGGCTCTTTTTTGGTTTAACTGAGCATAATTGAAACATTCAGCAATTTTGGTGTAACACTCTACAAACTTGTGTGATCCAGGCATGCAGACAGCACTTAACAGTAATTACAACAAGACTACTTTCCTAAGCCTCGCTACAGTCCCCTAAAGTCTACAAAGCTTATGAATTGCTAAAAAAAAATGAGTGTGTTAGCCAGATCCAACTTCTCTTAGGACTTTTCTTAGAGGCATATCAATAGTTGGTAGGTGGCAGATCATCAAATTTACTGTCACAAATTAGCATGGACTCTGACTAACTTGATGACAGGCCAAAGTTAAACCTTAAGCCTGTTTGTTGTCTGGTTTGTGTGCTTTCTGCAGGCTGCAGTTTGTCTTTAATCAAGATATTTATTGAGGAAAGAAGTTCCATTTGGTAATATTGTTTTCATTTGCCAGTGGACTGACTCCAGCAGACCGATGCGTCTCCCCTCTAGCAGACTGCATCTTGTCCATTTCATTCATTTTTGATCAGCACTGTACATGTTCTGTTACCTTGACCTTGACATCCCTAGTCTTGAAACCAAATTTTTCTTGTTCCAATGTGTGCTATTCTGTGGACTGCTGTGGTGCTATGGCTTCAATGCGCTCACGCTCATTTAATTTCTATCTCATTGCCAACTCTTTCACGTACATGCATGCGCACTTTGGTGATGCAATACAAATTCCTGTTGACCGCAGAGGGCACATGAGTCACGCATGAAAGCCATTAGACACAAAGAAGATGAAAGCCCAGTGTAATGGTAATGCCCTGGTATTTACCTCAAAAGACATTAAAATGTCTAAAGGTGCACCAGTGTCTCAGGTAAAAGTGGTGCATTCAGCATCAAAAACTCAAAATCACAGTGGGATAAGGAGATTGCTCAGCTCTGAAGCTCCACTCTACATACCGACATCCATGTTTCCTGTCTCAAGTTCCAAACAAAGAGGGCATCAAATGGTAATGCTAAAATCCAAGGATGGGGGCCTTTACTCAAAAAACCCAGGGGTGACACTAAGTCTATGTTTTATTAAGGTCTGTAACCTGAACAAAGAACTGCTGTACCAGTGTCAGTTGCTGTTGATGTTTAGATTCATTATACCTTAATTGATTATTCTATGGCACTGAATGTAACTCTCTATCCTTTTAAAACATTACGAGTCATTAGAAAGGACATAGCTTCCATAAAAATGGAATTACACCCACAGAAGTTTAAAGAAAAGCAGTAATTAGATTTAACGTCCCCTTAAGGACAACTGTGGCGGTCTCATCAGTCAGTCAGTTTTATTTAAAGTGCAGAATCACCATGAAATTCATCCCTTATGAACCCAAATGGAATATTATTGATGCTTTGACAGAATGTGTGCATGCCCACAGTAGTCTACAGTCAGATAGAGTCCAGCTGTTGCAGGCAGCTAAGTGGACCACTGCTGCCTTAGTCTGGCCACAGATGGGATATGGCAGCCAATGCAACTAACACCAAGGAGTTTCAGTTGATATTCTGCACTTTATGACACATTCTCTTGAGCTCATTTGTTGTTCTTGTGGTGCTCAGTAAATATTAATCTTATCTGAGGGGTAATCAATTCATAATAAGGCTCCCTCATAGTTAAGTCTTAAATGAGTGTGTTAGAAGTCATTTCCTTTGCTTTTGAGCTTATTGACTGTTGTTATGCATGATTAATCATTATGTACTCTGATTTGTTCTGGGACATAAGAAGCTGGACTGTTAATTGCATATTCTGTCAGCATCCTTTCACACTTTTTAGAATGCCGCTCAGCATTTCAAAATCAGTTGTTTTGCTTTATTCTAATCTTTATGCAATCTAGTACAAGATTCTATGCTCCAGACCTTACTCTGTGGTGAATCAGTTGTTTTATTTCATGTCCCCTGGTGGGATGTTGTCAATACTGACACAGGAGCAAAGCAAAAAGCTGGACCTGATGTTCAGGTAAAGAAGTATTCTGGTGTTATAGATATAACCTTCCGGAGATTGAAGCTGGAAGTACAATTCTCTGCAGTGGTGCCCATTTGGCTTGAGGGGACAAATTCTGGTGGGTCTCTGCTTCGGTGGGCTGGTGGGCTGTCAAAATATCCATAAAGTTTTTGCTGGCTCATGTTCTGGGTGTGCATGGTTACATGAATGTTATTATGTAATCAACCTTCACTGACTTAACTCAAATACTCTGGCAGCCAACAACAATGAATTGAATTGGGTTTTAATGACTACTTCCATTAAGATTAATGGACCTTTATCATCATAGTTACACTATAAAGGATTTGGTTAAACCTACAGTGTGGAACAAGGTTTATTGTGTGAGTAATTATACAAACACTCTTGACAATTTGCTCCTATTTGCTGCTATCACTAACTGATTTGCAGCCTACTCCATCTCCATCGCTACTATTGATGCACTCTTCAGCCCTGGCAAACAAACGAAAGTCCTGCACTCTAGCTTTAGTGGTTTGGAAACAAATGTAATCATAGTTTAAAGAAAAAACAATGTCGACTATCAAATGGAGTCCCATGTATGAAAGTCGGACGGTTCATTGACCCCTCCACCCACCTCAACCTCCTCTCTATCACTCTGTGGCTTTACAACAAGGACACCTAACTTCCTCTCAAGAAAAATGACAGAATCAGTTTCAGCAAGTACTGATATGTGATTACACTGAAGTAACAAAGCCCTCTAGAATCCATAGGAATAAAGGAGGAAGTTAGTTGTTATGAAGCCACTGAGTAATAGGGAGAACGTAGAGGTGGGTGGAGGGGTCACTGAAACATCAGACTTTCACACAGAGGATTCCATTTGACAGTCAACATTGTTTTTGTTGTTGTTGTTTTTTTTATTATTTAAAAAAACAATACACTATAATTGCAATTGTTTTCGAAATGCTTGAGAACTGCATTCCAGTCTTATCCATTTACCCGTTCTTCAAAACAAATTTGGCACTGTTATAGGTGGCACGTGCTCATTTTTAAATGAAAAGTTATAATATTTCCACCTGTATTATGGAGTAAAATACATTTCCTTGGTTGGACACACTCTCCATACTCCATTAGAGAGAAATTCTGACTGACAGAACCAATAAAGTCTGTTCAGAACAGTGCCAGAGCAACGGCACAGATGAGCTTCACACCATGTTTGTATTTTCACACATTAAAATCAACAGCATAAGTCCAGTGCTTTCACAATTTGCTAGACGAGACGTCTGTCAAATTTTTTACTCACTGATTCAGTAAATGGCAGCAGTCCACACAGCTCTCCACAGCTGCTCCACCACCTTCACTGTATCTCCTGCAACTCTGCCACTGATACAGATTATTACAGACTGAAATAAACAATTCTCCTGCACACAATGCCTGTTTTATTGCCTGTAAAGAGCAGCAGTACTGTTTAAAAACTGCAACAACAAAAAAACATGCTGATGAAGTGTAACATGGCAACCCTTGGCAGAAGGACTCCTGCACTCACTCTCTCTCTCTCTCTGTGTGTGTGTCAGGCGGTTAGTGTGTCAGAGCAGAGAGTCAGCGGCTCTGTTAAGTTTTGCAGCGTAAGCCTCAGCTGTCAGTGAGCCACGGCTATCAGGGCCAGCAGCATCCTCCTCTCTCTCTTTTTTAAAGCCTCCATTTCATCAGTATTGTGTATCTTTCTCATGCATAAACTCCAAACTGTGCACAAACCCTCCATAAACAAGCTCATCACTGTGTGTGGCAGATTTCCCAAAACACTTTATGAGCAAGAACACACATACACAGTAGATGCACAAATACAAGAAATTTAGCCAAACTGCTTGTTTTTTTAAGCTGAAAGTGAAGTTAACTTGACCAGCACATGGAATGGCAGAATTTGTGTGTTTTATATCAGTGAAAAGATGGGTATATCCAAATTACAGGTGCATTCCAATATCCATACTACAAAACTTTATAGTATGCCAGAGACAGATTTAGTATCCTAGTAGATGGCACATGCAGTCAGATTTTACAGTAGCCAGCATGCTTTTCTGGTCATTCTGACCCACAATCCTCTGCACAGTTACATCAAATATGTCACGGTGTCCTGCACAAGTATTAACCAGTCTAGCCGCTGAGAGTGCACATGACAGCTCAATAGCATGTCCAGATTGCATGCATTGTGCCTGAAACAGTGTGTACTTTGCAAGGGCAGCTGCAGTACGTATTTAAAGTCAAATGAAAAAATATGCAATTTCTTAGTCACTTCCACTGATGAAAGTAGAAAACAAGGACAGGGCAGATCTGTTACTTAATTAAATTACCACTATAGTAATGTAAAAATTACCAATGAAGGTCCTGCATGAAAAAATCCTACTTAAGTAAAAGTACATAAGCAATAGCAGCAAAATGTTAATAATGCATTAAAGTAAAAGCACTGGTTTGGTCCCTCTGACTGATACACCGATCAGGCACAACATTGTGACCACGGACAGGTAAAGTGAATAACTTTGATCATATTGGTACTATGTGGTGTTCTGCTGGAAAACCTTGGATTTTGGTATCCATGTTGATGAGACTTAGACACCCAAATAAACATTGTCCCAGAACAAGCACACTCCCTCATGCAAATGGAAATCCCAAATGTCACAGGCCTACTCCCGCAAGAAAATGCACCCCACCACATGGCAACAACATCAACCAATCAGGAACATCTTGAGGAACATGACAATGGCCCAAGATGTTGATTTGACCTCCAAACTTCCTAGACCAAATTCTGATCAAGCATCAACAGGATGTAGGGGGAACAAGTTTGATTGACAGAGGCCCCACTGCACAACCCAGAGCACCCAAAGGATCCACTGCCAACGTCCTGGTGCCAGACCCCATAGGACACCCTGAGAGGTCCTCTTGTCCATGCCCAATGGTTCAGAGCATTTTTGACCACATAAGGGGGACCAACATAATGTTATGCCTGATCAGTGTATAATCGTAGTGAAATGAAGCATCTTTGCAGTATTTTGAGCTGAAAAACTTAAAGACACACTGTGGGGACATGTGAGAACTTCATTAATTTGCTGTAGGCAGCACAAAATGGGACCTCTAAAAGTAACTAAATCTTTTAGATTAATGTAATGGAGTAGAAAATACAATATTTCCATCTGAAATGTACTGGAGTGGAAGTATAAAGTTGCATAAAATGGAAATACTCAAGTAAAGTACAAGTGCCTCAAATTGATACTTAAATACAGTATTTTAGTAGTAATTATGTATTATATCTTTTCTCACATTCTCAGGATGCCGTCACTTTTTGAGGATTCATCCGAGGAGTTCACAAACGTTCTTCTAACATGATGAGTTTCTAGTTTATTCACAGCTACTTTGTCTGGAAAACTTTGATCCTCTGATTAATCCTTTATGACGTCTACTTTATCTCTGTCTTTCACATTCACAGGATGCCATCATTTGTTTTCAGATTCCTCCCAGTAGAGTACACAATTCTGCATCGCCACTTTTTGAAGGTATTCATCATGTTTCCTCTCTGTTAATCTTCCTTGAGTCTGTCTCACTAATCACACAGCTTCAGTGTTTTTAGGAAGTGACACTGTTGATATGCAGACTCTAATCCAAAATGCTAGGGCGGATTTTTTTGTCTTAGTCTAGCCCTGGTGATCAAGTTGCATTGTGGGTTGTGTAGGCACCTATTTTTCTACTGAGTTAAGCTTGCATTTTGATTCTTGCTGTTGAAAACTCTTTCTACACACAGAATGTGCCTGCTAATCATTTTAGCATTTACTGTCACTTTCCTCAAAGAAGGGGCCGACTCTTGAAAGCCGAGGGGTTCAATCAGTTCTAAACAGAACACAAAGCTGCCATTCATTTTCCAACTCTTTGTATTTCTGTGTCCCCAAATGGGAAATCTTGTTCTCTTATCCCCGGGAGCTTCATCTATTTCCCATTATTGTGCGAGATTGCTATTTGTTCGCCAAATATAAGTCAGGTGTCCTTGGAGACAAGTGCACAAAGGATCCCTCTTGGTGGCTGAGAGTTAATTCATTGCTTTGTAGCCACCTCCCACCACATGCCATCAAGCTTTCACATTGCTCACACGAGCCTCACTGAAATTACACTGTAGAGCAGAATAGAAGCTTCGCTACCTTGTGAGAAGCCCCAGTAGGACACTCGAAATTGGATGGAAAAGATTGGCTCAGCTAAATACATGGCATTGTCTCTTTTTTTCACCACAGGTCAGGTTGGGATGGCAACGGTGCAAGGTGAAGCCCACTTCCAATCCAAGCATCTCCATATCTCACACTGCTATCAACAGTGCTGTAAATCTGATACTGAGGGCTTCATTTTGGTGTCAATGCAGAGTTGTACACTGAGGTCATTTTGCTGACTGCAACGTTTTGGCATCTTGGTGACTTACATGCTGCTTATCCACCTCAGAAGTTGTGTTTCTAGAACTGGTTGAGTTATGCACTGTTTTCTGTGCAACCCAGTGGGAGTAGATATGCAGTAGAGGTTGTGGCAGTATCAATCCAATGGCACACTGCAAACTTCATACCAACAATGAGTGTTTATTTTTGTTGCATAATGTTTTGGCCATTTTTTGAGGGCTTTACAATTAACTGAATATTAATCATGAGCACGGTTTTGGCCTTTTTTGTGATATTGATGTGTAAAATATGTGCTCCACTTATAAAAAAAACTTAACATATAACTCATAGAAAACAAAAATCTCATTATAACGTCTCTTTATGTACTCTTTACGAAGTAATTTTTGGTCACACACCTGTCTTGAGTTGCATCTGCTGGTGTAACTGAGTGGAGACTAGAGGCTTCTCTGTGCACAGCTGCTTAGCTAATAACTAATGTGGCCTGCATGTGAGTTATTTAGGAAATATCAGTAAATTGTAGTGTCTGTTGACTGTTGAGCAAGGGAGGCATTTGGGTACAAGTTTCTTTTTATTTTGCCTCTAGGACATAGAGGCAAAATAATAATAACAAATTAATTGCACATTTTTATCTATTCTAAATGTCCCTTGAATTATCATTTTAATACTCTTATCAACATGTAAAAGTGGATAGGCTCACTTTGTGCAAATGTTTTTTATTGAAAACAACAATGTTAAGTTATATTTCACACTAACATTCTCATTTTGAGCAGTCATTCACATTTGATGTGTCCACCAATTAGGGCTGGTCCGAAGGGGTGGCGGGGGGAGGGGAGGGCACCAAAATTTTATCACGTGTTCCTTGTCCCATTATCAACATTTCCTGAAAATTCCATCAAAATCCGTTCATAACTTTTCAAATTATCTTGCTAAAAAACAAACAAACAAACAGACAAACGCCGGCAAAAACATAATTACAAAGTGCACATCATTGTAAACTATTACAATGACGTTCGCATCCATTTCAGCGTCTCGCACTCGCCATCCACACTAAACGGTAGCCTACTCTTTTGCAGCTGGCAAGCAGGCAAGACCAAACGTGCGTGGGGCGTACTTATTGTTTTATTTCCGGTCTACAGCCGGATCCTGTAGCTTTTCTAACGTTACTAGCTGTGGCCACAGCTTGTGAAAAAAACTACAAGTTCACTAGGCCAAAAAGAACGTTAATCTCGCGATAAAAAAAATTGACGCCGTTAAAATTGATTTGCATTAACGCGTTAATAACGCGATATTTTTGACAGCACTACCAGAAACATTAGGTCTTATTTTGATGCTGATTTGTTCATTAGCAGGAATGTAGCATGACATGGATGTGAGAAATGTTCTGCTTATTTAAATGTGAAGGTGAAAAAAAAGTTCCACAATTCAGTCAACCACAGGTCTTTTTGGACAGAGAACGTTCTTCCTCTTGGCTGTTCTACAAATGCAAATGTGCTTCCATTTACTTTCAGATGGTGGAAAGCATGATTTAATGGTGGTAAACCCTGCAGGAAAAGTTGCCTTTCCAGCATTGGCTACCACCCCCTACACTGCAAAGCAACCCAAAAAATGAAGATAGACTCATAAAGGAAATCTAAAAGATACATAAATTCAGTAAAACACGTGTTAATATTGGCAAAGCAGACTCATAGAACCGGAGTTATGTCCAGCAACTACTACATTCCAGGCTTGCTGTTTTTCTGCTAGGCAGGTGAGCCGCTAACTTCAGTTTCCAGTAACTTCTAAATGTATTGTTGTGGTTCTTTAGGTTTTGTAAGTAGATGCAAGGAATAGACCCAGTGCACATTCAGAGATATTCACAAACCAAGACATCTGTGATGAATTGTTGCACTCTGTTGACCTCAGCTCATTTAATGACATCGACTTTCTTGATTGTTGTATTGATATAATGAAAATGTCCTGCCACACTATTGATTACGCAATGATAAATTGTCTCCTTCTGCTCACTGTAATGGTTCATCAGCTTTACTAAATGGCATCAATACTGCATAACATTCCATTACAAATAGAAGCACTCAGGCTGTCATATCAGGACGTCTGGGAGTTTTAGGCATCAATTGAGAATGTTTTTAAGTCGCAGATGTTCTCCTCTGGATAAAGGTCATATCTTTAAAGGTTGTGGGATGGGAGGTGTGAAGTTGAAACCCCAAACACATGATGATCATCTTTGAAGAGAGGGAAGAGGCAGGCGCCAGATATCTGACCTGTATGACTGAGAATCTACCGGAAGGATGTAATGATACACCTTGAGGCTTTTAAGTGTGTGTACACGTGTCACTGCAGTATACTTACATTTACTATACATTAGTGCTGACATCTGTGTGTGTGCAAATGTCAGGACTGTTAATATATCCTTTTTTTGCATTATGGGTGACATAATATCCATTTAGACCATCCTTTTTACTGAAGACAGCATTTTTGCGAGTAAATTGTCAACTGAATCGGGTTGATTGAGGATAAATGTCAGCACCCTTGACTGAGTTCTGGTTGTGGCTCATTCACTGTTTTTGATGTGTGGATTTTTGCCAATTTGGACTAAGAATTACCAAATTTAATCACATTTGGACTGACTGAACAATGTGAGGTGGCCTGAATTTGGACAAGATATAGACCTGTTTCATTTTCAGCACCAAAACAGTGTACTGGGTCAATTGTGTGGCATCAATCATACTGTACCTGGGCTGAATTATTTCTTCTGGCCTGCTGGATTTAGGCCATTAGGGCGCCAAACCATTTTGGCTACCTGGGAAATCTAAGCGGGTCAGTACAGAGAAGAAAGTCCTTATATTTACATGGTTGACATGGTAATTTCAACTTAATTTACATTTTTACACCACAAATTCAGTCAGTACAACTTAATCACACCATTTTTACACTGTTGCTGTGTTGTCATTGATTAATACCAAGTTACATCATGTATAGATCACATTTTAAAGTGTTGACTAAAGTATGTCACAAAGATTTAAAAACAGCTCGATAATGAACTGAAATTGTGACAGAGTTAAGTACTATTAATTAAGGGATTGTAATTGTAGGTCAAAGTAGAAAATCTGAGTGTTCTGGACAAAAGTGGTGAACCACCTGAATGACAAACCAACATTTCTCCTAGAGCCAAGCTTCTAACTTGACTACAAAGCTATATTAAATAAATTAAAAATAAACTACTTTTTAAACAGGCAAAAATCTGAATATTAGGAATTTACTTATATATACTATATATACTATACTATAAGCTTGTTTCAGTTATAGCTGCACTTTTGAAAATTTACTAAAGTGCTTCCCAACGTTTTACATCTTGAACCTTTAGAAATAAGCAGTGTCTGCATATGACCTCTTGTGTTTTGTATTAGCTGTGGTTCTTTTGCTTGTGCTTCCATTGTTAGCTTTTGTCGACTATCATAACTTTGGCATATGTTCGGAAGTGGTGACAGATCAGCACTGTTGATAAGCGCACGCTTTGCTTTTGTCTGCCATCGCTGTCCTACAGCCGACTCTTTCAGTCGGCAGCCATGCACGTGGCCTGACAACTGTTTGATGGACCCGGAGCTGTAATCACACCGAGGCTGAAATCATTGTTATTTTAACCCGGCAGCATGAGGAAATACCACATTCTGAATGCGAGCGTGAAAGACAGACCAGGCTGGAGGCAAACAGCTTGTTGCTGATGCTCAGCTCTCAGAATTACTCCTTGCTCAGTTTCTGAGAAGTGTGTCCTGATCTCAGCAGACCTTTTTGATACATATCAGCTGTGTCCAGATCCTCGGATTCCTACTTGAGGCCCCTGGGCCAGGGTTGCCTTACCCCAGGATAGCCTTAAACACACCATAAAATCATCCAGCCATTGTAGGGATTTTAACTTTGCCTGTCTAAAAACCCAGCTTGGAGCTACAGAGGTCCTTCAGAGGTCCCTTTTACATCAAGAACAAACTAAATTCATGGCAGGGCGATGATTGCATTTCTAATGGAGCCATAGAACAGAGAAAACAGAGAAACTGCAATCTTCTTTTTCATTCATGCATATATGTGTTTCTGTGCAAATGATGTCCTTGGTGACATCATTTGTCCATAATTTCTAAAATTACCCTTAGTATTTCTCCAAGCACAGATGTCATCCGATACTAGTAGTCCCATGGAAGTCAGCGTCTAATTTTGGAGAGACTTGGTCGGTTTTTCCTTTGGTTTTCTTTCATTTTTGTTACTCCTCCAGGTTAAATATGAAAGAAAATGTAGTATGTATTGATTAGTTATTCAGGTTAATCGAAAAAAGTCCTTTTTGTTGGTCTTCTAGGTCAAGAATAAAAGAGATAGGTAGGTAAAATTCTTAGGACTGTGTCTAACTTTTTGAGTGACAATTACATTTTTGCAAACTTTGAAAAGTTCTTTTGGATTCTAGTTCCAGACGTCGCAATTGCTGTCTCCAGTTTGTTCAGCAGTTCAGTTCTGGTTTGTTGTATTAGCTTTGCACAGTAATTTCTGTCAGACAGAAAAACAATCAACTAGTCAGAGCTTTCTAGGTGGTATTAAGGATGTGGATGTCAGTGTCGTACCTGCACAGCAAGCTTTATCCAGTGATAATAGTGACAGAAAAATTACCACAAAAATGTAGAAAAGTGGGGATGAGATACAACAAATGTAAGAAACTTTTCTTTCAGATGATGTTTTGGTAAATTTGACAGCAGTAGTAGAGATGCAGGATGGAAATGTGGAGACCGAAAAAGAGGAACATGACATCCGTCAAAGGTTTTCCCGGCCAGGAGTTGAACTGTGTATGTTGCAGGTACAGCAGGGTGACAAATTAAAGGAAAAATCTGAACCCTTGACCCCTACAGTGAGGTGTTCTGATGACTCTGTGTTTTGGTGGCTTGGTTTGTGTTCACCTGTCCACTTACAGGGGAGGGTCAATGCAAATCAATACAAAGTGCTGTGCTCATGTGAGGCGGTTTTTGACTGTTTTGAAAAAGAGTTAATTTGCATAATCAGAGATGGGAACTCATTTACCAAACATTTAACTCACACAACTGAACAACTGAAAATTTAAGATGTCCTGGTTCCATGTAGTTTCCCAACACCCAACCGAGACACTTTATGGTGGTTTTTATTCTAATTTGTGATCCGTTTACGTAGCCCTGGCCAGGCTCAGTAAGCTGTGTCGGATGAGACTCAGGAGGTAGAAACATCTTCTCAACTAATCCCCAAATTGCTCCTGATTGTTACATTGCTATTGATGTGTGTGGATAAGAGTGTTGCTCATTGGTGAGTACTCTTAATGTACTTCAGTGGCAGGTCAGAGGTGTCCCTCCAAGAGATGATCTCACCCATAACATGCAGCACCGACAAGTTTAATGCTCTTTGGGGGGCTTTCTATTGTGCCATTTATTGATTTATAGATGTGAAGAATTTCCACCTGTCTATAGCAGGATTTCTATTGATTTCCTGCAACATAACGCGTCCCCACTGGGTATCATGATCGGTAAGTGGATTACGGCGGAGAAAGTGTTTGTCCTGTCGCGCTGTGAAGGAATTCGGTGCGCAGCTCCAGCCGGCAGGATTTCACCACTGTCACTCTGTCCCTCTCTGTTCAAAATAATGAATCTGAGCTGCATTGTGCAGGCGTGTCTGTCTGTATCTGTGCCTGCCCAGTAAAACCCCAATGCCCTGACCAGCAGAGCATAGGAGGGAATGTGCTGCGGGTCACAGACAGGCCATTTGGCCGTTTCAGGCCACGTACCGCTGCTCACCCCTCCCATCCAGCCAGGGAGCGGTCAACTGTGTCCACAACCACCGCCAGACCTGCATATTGATTCTGATGCAGACAATGTAATGCTGTGCACAACGCTCAGTCCACCGAAAGAGCAATCAGATCACCAAATCCTCCTCTTGAGTGTCTTATACTGTTACCTTTTTAACAACTTTTCCATTTGTTGCTTTCTGGCAGAAATCCAGCAGGCATTAAATCACACAATTCTTTTATCCAACTGTTGTGAATGATGAGCTCGTGGATTCGGTTACAACATGAAAGACTGTTTGCTCAGCTATTCTCTGACGCCTCAGATTCATCCAGATGGAATTCAGGAAGAGTAAATGCTGTTAACGGCCCCACCCCAGTGTTAATGAACCAGATTTCATTCACCCAAAGCTGTTGACATCCAGTATGTCAACATGTTGTTCCTGGAATGATAAATTGTCCAAGTTATTTGTATGTATGTCGAAATTATAAAAGAATTTTCCTAGAAGACATAACTGAAATAAAGTTGTGGTCCAGGAAAAACAGTTTCCTAGAAAGAATTTTAAAAAGTTGATACATTGTAATTCAGAAAAGACAAGCAATACAAATCTCATCAGGTAGTGAAAACACTGCAAGACTGCAAATAAACTCCCTTCCCACACAGATTATTGTTATGTGAAGCCGGAGCAACAGTCCCAGGGAGCGCTGAATATATTTGTGTTTCCTTCAGTGCTCCAAAAAAATAATTCAGCAGAAAGCCAACATACACAGTGAGTTTTTAGGAGCTGAATGTCCAGGCTCTGCATTATGATTTATGTTGCTTGTTTATGTTGAGATTTCTGCTCCTTTACTGAAATCTGAGTAAATGCAAAGTGAATCTGAAAGACATTAGTGTTAAATGAGAAATCAGGCTGTTAGTGAGTTATCTAACTTGCACTGACATAGCGATCCACATTATCTTTACACACACAGCGGTAAAGTTTGCTGCCAGTAGCTTAGTCAGCTCATGTATGAGTGGCTAAAGAGCAACTGGTGAAAATATATGTAAAATAATATTTTTAGCTGATCTAAAAAGCGTAAAACTGTGTAATTTTAAAGTTACTCATTGTAAAAGAACAAATTACTATTTGATGTGGACATTATTTACACAGTTTTGGCTTGTGTTTTTTTTTATAGTCAACACATAGATTTATACTTTTTTCTTGTGATTTTACTGGATATTGTCTGCAATTAAACAATAAGGGGAAATAACAGTTTAAAAATTATGATTTTTCTTGGAGGAGCACCTCTGACCTGATATTTGTTAATTCAAATAATGGCATATATCTTGATTTAAA
>OMNN01102955.1:34023-44814 GCA_900302755.1 Chromis chromis
TATCTTGATTTAAATACAGTAAAAATGGTGTAATTTTACAGTCAAACAGTGTAACAGAACAAATTACAATTTGGTAAATTGCAGATGATGGATGGAGACTTTTTTTTTTTTTAGCATTTTAACCTGTTTTTTTTTTGTGTTAACATATAAATTAATAGTTATTTTCTATATTGTTGCTATTTATTAGCAGTAATTTAACAAAATATAGAAAATCTGTAAAATAACAGTAAATTGTTCAAAAAATTTCAGCTATAAACTTTTAAAAACAGTGTATTCTTGTCTTGCTCTTGTCATTTCTTGCTTTCTGTAACAGCGTGTTCATCTTTCCGTCTTGTAAGGCTCAACACTTTGCTTGGTGGCAGATCTTCTATTTCCCCCAACATATTTGTTGTGGTCATTTGGTTCTTTTTATGGTTTCTGGCAAACTATGAAGTGACTCCCTACAACCACACATTGCTGTGGAATCTGCCTTTTATTTATGCATCAGAAACCTTTGTTCAGACATTGTTGCCTGGGGACACACACATGACAAAATCTCTCAACCGGCACCATCTGTCAAGTGGTCATTTTGAGAAAGATGTATGATTTAGTGGCCGGAATGAAAGTAACATTTGGTTTGCGACATTATTTTTATTGCTTGAGAGTCTTTTATGAGAAAGAATGCAGTGTTTGTACATTGAAATGTTGCATATCTTCATTTTTAGTCGAGCATGTCATAGCAGCTCTGAAATCCCAGTGTTTGTGGTCTGGAGCAAAACCACAGCAGTAGTTTGAACTGCGTCTGTCCAGCCACCAGCTGACAAGGCCACACATCCTCCCTCTCCTGAAGCACTCCTCATTAAAATTGCATTAGCGAGGATTCAGCTCCGTCGTACCTCCTGAGTAAAGAGATTTTTTTCTCCAGGCTCTCTCTACCCCTGTGTTCAGCAAATGCTCATACAATGGAGGCCCAGAGACCAATATGCTCGGCTGAGATCAGTTTGACATTTGAATGGCCGGCGAAGGTAAAGAAGAAAATAGAAGCAGAGACTCTGTGAGGGGCAACTTCCTCCTTAGCGCTTTGATTAGAAAAATCTGGACCTCTGATGTTCTGTATCACCTTGGCAGTAATATTAGTTGCATATAGTCTAAATATACCAACAAGTCATGTGATTAAGCCATGATCACCTTTTGCTATTAATTTAAAGAGAGGATTATTTTAAGTTTCTATGTTTTTCTAGGCTTAGTAGCAGCATGACTCTACAGAGGGCGGCTGTGGCTCAGGTGGTAGAGTGGGTTGTCCACTGATCGCAACATTGGCGGTTCGATCCCCAGCCCCTATGCATGCCTGAAAAGTCCTTGGGCAAGACACTGAACCCGAAGTTGCTCCCAATGGCAGGCAGGCACCTTGCATGGAAGTCTGTCGCCATTGGTGTGTGAATGTATGGGTGAAGAGATGGCAATAACAATTCAACGGTCTGTTGGTCACTTCAACTGCCAGTTTGGACCAGACTGAAATATCTTCAAAACATATATTTAAAATACTGATTTTATAGTGATATTAGTGGATTAGTGCATGGATCTGTACTGTCATTGGTGCTTCCTGACTGTTCTTCTTGTGCTGCCATACGGTTGACATTTGTGAAACAGCAAGTATCAAATGGATAATCTTTGTCTCAGTTACTTATTTGATTTAGTCAGTAAACTATCTTGATATCTTCTGGATGGATCGGTGCAACATTTTGCACATATGAACTTGGTTCCCAGATGAGGTTTTTGAATGATGCTGGTCTAAATAATACTGTGGTATATAATATAGTGTGGTAGTATGGATATTGGAAGGCACCTTAAGTCTCATTAGTTGGTTGAGCTTGTTGGCAGTGATTAAAACCAGTGAGTTAGACTGTGTTCAAACAAACGTTACTGTGTAAAGATACACCACCGTCTCATTCCTTTCAATGAGAAAAAACATTGGGTCCATTGGCAAAAAAGTCATCCTTTCCACATTCCAGGTGAAATACTTTACAATAAGTTTACTATTTTTCTCACAATCACAGGATTAAATGATTGTCAGGGTGATAATTTAACAGGATTGTATAATCCTGTTTTTTTTTCTAATATTTCAACCACTATGCTGTATTTCAGGGTCTATAGCAACACATCCACAACCTGGTATTAATCCATAATGGCTTGGCCAGCTGAGTTTTACTGCTTTAATTCTGTGCTGTTTTTGGTGTAAATGAAGAAGCTGGCTTGGAAGTAAAGTATGAACCTCATGAGTAAATGTGCTTACAAAAATGGAAAATGGTTTCTTGTTTGACTTGAACTTAAAACACGGCTTCTTTGTTAGATTCTGTATTAGGATTAATGATTGGCTGTGTCCAGTTATGCTCCACAAAAGCAATGAAAAATCGATTTTTTCATAACAATAATTATACGCACCACAAAGAAGTTTATATCTGAGCAACAAACAGTATTATCAGAGTTGACAGTAAACACAAGATAAAATTTCCCTGGAATATATGCATTTATACAGAGCAAATTAATAATAAAATGAAACAAAGACATATCTTTTACTGTATAGCTTAAATATACACTGGAATACAGCCTCAATGTGCTATAACTCATTAGTGCAAAATGGAAAATGGTGAAAGAATAAAGTATAAAGTTTGCATTTCTTGACATCACAGCATCTCAGATTCCACTGGGGGCTTTTTGTTGTTGTGAAATAACTACACCTAATTGTACTGTGTGTACTGTACAGTACCGACTGTACTGTAAATAGTGATAAGCAAACATTATCTCTGAGCTAAAACTGTAAGCAGCCATTCTGAGAATTTCACAGATTCCTGGTCGAAAGCAAAACAAACCAGACAACATAATCACAGTGCAGAAATGTTTAAAACAACAAAACAATATTCTGAGGTCATAACTCCAACCTGGTCGGTGCAGCGGCGCAGCCTGTTTACACTTGGAGGAGGAAGAAATTGCAAGTGTAACCACAGTCGAAGAATGTGTGTGTTGATTGCTATCTCACATGTCCCATATACATTCTGAGGGGAGGAATGTCGGTGGTTTTTTCAGCTAAATGGTAACAGCTGTTTCTGAGTGATGTGTTTGATGGAGGTCGAGAGAGCGGTCTGCTTTTATTTACTTTGGCCACAGCCTTGGAAGGGGAATACTTCAAACGGATGCAGTCTGCCATCAGACGCCAGGCCCAGCGGTCAAACATTCTTTGGTTTCCTGCAGCAAAACATGGCATGTTACCCTGGGCGTTCAGTTTCAACGGGAAAGACCCAGTTTGTGTTGGGCACCACAGGGCCCACAGCTGGGATTTTACAGGTCAGCACATTTCAGCTGGAGGCTTTACGTCCGATTATGGGAGGGAAAAGGAAACAAAATAGATTCACCTCAGCCTGGGAATGTGTTTACAGGCTGCTGGTTATTCTCACATTTCACAGATAACTTAGTTGTTTTTAGTTCTCGCTCACTGTTGTTTTACATGGACTTAAATAACCGGGTTTGTCTTTCTGCACAAACTGGATTTTTGTCATCACGATATATACAAGAATCCTAGTTTCTGTAATTGGTGTGGCAAGTCAGAGAACCTGTAGCTGAACTTTTTTTGTTTATAACCAAAGAATGTGCTCCTCAGAAATGGCCATAAATCATAGTAGTGCTGCAACTACAAATTATTTGTTATTAACTGTTATTTTAAATAATCCCCTGATAACATCATTTGGTTACAACTGATAACAGAAAATACTGAAAAAATGCAGTTACCTGACCAATAATCCAAAAATGCAGAGAAATTCAGTTTACAGATATAGAAAATGAAGGAAACCATCACGTCTTCATATTTGGGAAACTGGCCTGGAGCCAATACATTTGAAACTTAATTTTTTGTGAAATATTATTTGAATTTTTTATTTTTTTTCAAAACCAAAAACCAAAACAACTACCTCTAACCCTACATATCATGTCGTTCCACTCAGACTCATAATCATCAATTCAGACAGAATAGTTCCTGTCCTGAAGCTACGACCTGAACCACTTTAATGCTATGCCTGAGAGCCAATATTCCAGTCTTTCGAGTTGTATCACACGGTAAGCTGTGCCAAAGGCAGCACTTAGGTATAATAAGACTAGAACTGGAATCCTGCCTGAATAAGCTTCTAACCAAATATCATTCAGAACCTTAATGAGAGCTGTGTCAGTGCTGTGGTGGGGCCCGAATACAGATTGAAACTTATCTAAGTGATCATTTGAGGTTGAAAAGATAGTTTGTCACTGGAAGACAACTTTTTTCAGTGGTTTGACTCAGGAGAGACAACACAAGTGACCAAGAATGTATAAACGTTACTCAGTGAAAGATTTTAGCATGAACCCCTGTTATTGGGTAGATCTATCAGCTTCTATATGTAAATATCAGCCAATTGGAGATCATGCTAAGGAGTCATAGACGTGGTCTTGATTCTGGTCGCAGTGAGATGAATCAGTGAGATGTAACGGGTAAATTGGTTTAAATATACTTCAGATGATCGATGGATAATTGGAGAGCTGGTAAACAAGTCCCAGTGCAATCATTAGATAATATCTGAGAGATGGAGCCCCAGACTGATGATGAAATGGATTGGTTTATATATTTTATATCTTATTATATTTATAAAGGGACCATTTGATGCATTTTACCAGAGTTGCCTCAGGCTAATTTTCATCTGCAGTCCCCTGGCAGATCAGTTGAATTGGATTGTCTTCTTCTTTGAACCTGTGCTCACATTTTGAATACATTGAAAATTAGGAAGCTGTGCATCCAAAATCAGATGAATGGTTGGAAAGAAATCACAGAATATGTTCAGTTCTTGTTAATGTGTTTGTTGTGTAAATCGTCTTCTGTCAGTGTCCTGGTTTGCTGCAAACTCTTTGTCTCACACCGAGAGCTAATTCTGAATCTTTTCTTATCTCTTCTAACATCCTTTTCTCCGGATTGATTTTTTAAAAAACACAGTCATCTAGAAAAATTGGCCATTTGAGAGACAAACCCACCTGAGCCCTCTTCATCTGAGAGGCTGGTAATGGAAATGTAATATGACCTCAAGAGACACTCACATGAGAGATACGTCTTTATATAGCAGCAAAATACATTCTTATAATTATTATTTATTACTATAATGTTATTAATGTGATACTGTAAGAGGCTCTCTGTTGTATTGGGAGCATTTCTGTGTATAGTAAGACCTCATGTCACGTACTGACTAACCTACACTTAGACGCTTGTTTCCTGTAGTTCGATACAGTTGTCAGTGGACTTTGGAAGAAGATTCCAAAGCAAAACAAGTGTACTGTGATTATGTTCAGCACCCTCAATTTGTGTCTGTGTAATGCTCAGTATGCGCCTCGGCAAACACACTGTAATGACCAACTGTCTGAGATTTTTAACATATCTGCGGCGCTGGTGGTTGCTCACTATGTGTGGTATTCTCAGTTTTTTTGTTGTTGTTGTTGTTGCTGGCTGGACTTGTTCTGAACGACATAGCTGAATAACTGCTGGCTGGATTTCCGTGAAAGCTGGGGTGGATATTTATGGTCTCTGCAGAGTAATTGCTAATCATCTAACCTTTCCTCGACACAAGACTAAAATTTCCCACCTGTATGAATAATTCATTCTTATTAGTGCTGTCTTCACTGCTAATGTTGTGTTCGGTTCTGTGGTGTAGGTGTAGGTGTTCTTTAGTTGTTTTTCTAGCCTGACTGAGAACCAACTGCACAGCATCTTGGCCTCCCATCAGTTTCTATTCTCAGTCATTTCAACCCTTTTTTGTTTATTTAACATCACTAACTTTATTTGGTTTCATTGGTCTAAAACCAACTTGTCTTTTGTGTGACGGTTTTGGTTGATGGAGTGGACTACTCATGTTGTCTCAAGATTATTTCTTATTACTTCTACTTCTATTTGTAAAGTTGTTATTTTATTAGACCATTGTAAAGAGATGCAGTGCTAAATGTGGGTGTTACTATTAAGGCAATTTGGGTTGTCAACTGGCAGCTTCTGGACTTAGGCAGAATGTCCAGATTACCAGTTTGATACAGCTCAGTCAAATTTAACATAACATAGTGTGATTTTGAAATTGTATGTTTTTTGACAGTTTTCTGTTGTTTGTTATTGAATATTTTGGCCGTACTAGTGGCACTGCTCCAGAAATGGCAATGCCTGCCCGGTCACTTGGTGCACTAAGCCTTGATTATACTCTCTTGCAAATGCGCACACAGTCAGCAGACATAATTATTATACTACTTGGTAGTCTGCTTTGAATCCACTGGGAGGACCCCATTCCATACATGTAAATTAGGTCAGCATCTACGTATTCTGCACATCCACACTTCTGCCCTTGAAGCGCACGGACACAAATTTCGGGCTGTATGTGGAAGTGACTCTACACAAACTGTCGTAGACCTTTGCATACTGGCGTAGATATAGAATGCCTGGTTCCAGACCTTTGAATCCTTCCTTGACTGATTTGTCTGGAATTGTTGCTTAAAATAATAGTTTCTCAGCTGAAAAAGTAACCAGTCCAATGAGCATCGCTGTAGGACTAATGATTAGCCATTTAGCACCATGCGTGGGACTAACACCATTGTGAAGTTGTTGTCAAGCTGTGCGCTGGAACCAAGCTTGAGTACTAACAACAGAAGAAGAACAGTATCAGCTATGACCACCTTGATTAACAAACTTATTTTGCATGCAGTATGTATTTTCAGAACCTCCCGACATCTTAGTTTGTCTTGTCTTTACTCATCTCTGCTCTTAAAACCGGATCAAAACCATTATGGCATGGGTACACATCAACTTAAAATGATGTTAGATTCAGGTGGATATGGTCATCTCTGCTGATTGATTGGGGAAAATCGAATCCCATTACACAGGGAAATCAATCACAGTAGATGCAATGTGAGACAGAAAATAACAACACATTGTAAAGAGTTGACAATTCTGTCTGATATCAGGCAAAGACAAAATTAAAAATCCAAAGTTTCATTCACTTGCACTAGTCCACAGCTTTTCATACCAAATTCTAAAGACATTTTATTAAGTCACTATTATTATTATCACTTATCTCAGGTGTTTTCACTGGTTCATTATGGAAGTGGTGTTACAGACTTACCACAGCTCCTTGTTTGACTCACTAAGGCCGCATATTCATTTTCCAAAAATTAATCAAACATACAATGGGACCGCTGTAATCTCTTTCTGCATGGGAAGTTGAAGTTGAACTTAGTCAACCCTGGCAGTAATCTCTTCTTCCTACACTGTCTTCACCTCCCTCCCTGCCCCCATCCCTCCCTCTGAGACACAGAGAAGACAAGTGGGAGCTGAGGAATGCACTTTAGCGCTGGCACAATGGAGGCCTTTTGTGGAAGATGAAAAGAATATTAGTCACCACTAATGAGATTTGATGTTGGACTGCCATTGTCAGTTCAAGCCAGATGGGTAGGGTACACGGCGGACCAGCCAGTCTCCACACATCAAAGACAAGGGGATCCCTGTATTGCATACTCTTCTGGCATTTAATGCAGTGACAGAAATGAAAAGATTCATTAAAAGCATGGCTTTTGTCAGCCCCAATGCTAATGAGGACGCTGCTTTGTGCACAGCCTCAAGCAGCAGCCACCTACAATCCATAACTGGGTCTGAACTTGACAACAAAACATCCTCTTGGGCTGTATTCTTTTCATCTCCGACACTGCACACTTCGCCTCCCTCTGATTCTCCTCTTACCTTGGTTCACTCTTCCTCCCCGGCTTTGTTTGCTCGCTCAGACTCCGTATGATGACACAGTCCTGAAAGTTCTGTACATCATCCTCGTCATCCCAGATAAAATCATTTCTGTGTGTCTCTGTTGATGCAGACTCAATTAGTCTCAGTATACTGAAACAGAATGTACACTGCATTTTCTCCGTGAGCACACAGTATACTAGTACAACTAGAACTAGAAATAGTGATTATTCCCATTACTGAAAAATCCAGCAATTATTTTTTCAATGAATTGAACCATTTGCTGATTGGTTTGTTGATAGTTAATCATGAATAATGTCGTAGAGACAAAGTTGAC
This sequence comes from Chromis chromis, assembly GCA_900302755.1. NCBI lineage: Eukaryota > Metazoa > Chordata > Actinopteri > Pomacentridae > Chromis > Chromis chromis. The sequence continues at coordinate 42,114 of OMNN01102955.1, forward strand.
AACTTCAGGTTTTTCTGACCAAAAGTGTACAGATATTCAGTTTATTATTTGTGTTGAAGAAAAGCATCAAACCCTCATATTTAAGAATCTGCAAACAGCAAATATATTTCTTTTAAAACATTGTGAAAATGACAAATAACTAAAATGGTGATTAAAGTAATTTCTAGTCAGTTTTCTGTCAACCATCTAACTGATTTGTGACTTAACCATTGCAGATCTACACTAATCAGCCACAACATTACACTTACAATGAAAGTGTAACATTGATCATCTTGTTACAATGCAATGTTCTGCTAGGAAACCTTCATTCCTGACACTCATGTGGATCTTATGTTGACATGTACCACCCACCTAAGCATTGAACCACACCAAGCACAGCGTCCCATGGGAACAACATTCCCTGACAGCAGTATCCTCCCGCAGCAGGACAGTGCACCTCATCACACCGCAAAAACTGCTCACTAACAGCTCGAGGAACACGACCAAGAGCCACAGATGTTTGCCTCCCCAGATCCCAATCTGATTGAGCTTCCACAACATTTGCCAGACCAAGCCGATCCATGGAGGCCTCATAGAGCAAACCACACAACCCAAAGGATCCTGTCCTGGTGCCAGATACCACAGGATACCCCCACAGGTTCCAGGTCTATGGCCCGATGGGTCAGAGCAGTTCTGGCTGCACAAGGGGCATAACTCCCATTTTGGGCCATAACTGTACACTTTAAAGCCTTATATCACTGTCCACAAAAACTGAAGTGTTTGACGCAATCAAAGAAAAAAGGACCATAAGTAATATATATATCATCACATTAAGAGATCTGAGAATGTGTTAAAGTTGCGGAAAAATCCGTCAGAGCAAGAAACACAAGCTGTAAACAAACCCACAGGATTGTTAAACTTATTTGGGATGCCAAATTGTTCTTCCCCATTTTAACTGTCCACAAATTGACAAAGGTGTAAGGTCTGTTATATATTTTGACACCCCTCAGTTTGCGATATCATCTGCTACAGCAGCCACAACAAATATAAGGAGCACCTGTAGCCTCAATTTATTTCCCTCACACAACAACATTGTACAAGAGTTTATTCATCTGCAGTAGCAGTGAACACATGCTCTCGCTGGTAACAGCACTGTATTCAAAGCATAACAAGTTATTTAAGGCTGATGAATCATATCATTACCCTCAACAAACAGCAGGTCTGTGTAGTGACACTTTCCTACACAGAGAGCTGTAGAGTCTGTAGTAGTTCAGCTGTAGCTCTGCTACAACACAGGTACCCACACAGTAAAGGTGGGAGAGCGATAGGCTGATATTTACTGTGAATGGGACTTACCTGGTGCTGCCTGCTGAGCTACAGAGATTAAAGACTATAGGGCAAAGTTGAGGAAAGTTCACCTTTACATTAACATGGTGGGATTGACCATGTGGGAGTCACATTGATTCCCACCCACAGATATTTCTCATCATCAGTTTGCACCAAGTCGTTCTCTGTGATGTCTGGTTATCTGAAACAGGTCATCAAATTCTGCCGATTTCAACCTGAAAATATTGCTGCAGGTTCACAGGAAATATATTGATATCCGTCAAATGAGGTACCACTCATTCATTGCCTTTACTGTGGACATATCACACTTTCTGGTGAACCTAGTCACCCCTGAGCCAGGAAAAACCCTGAAACCAGGCAGTGATACTCTCCCAGTTGTTTGTGACCTTTTGTGCAAAATAGGATGGACCCACAGCAAAGACCACAGTGCCACAGTGTCTTCCCTCTCTTCCTTCTCAATGACAGGCGCTTACTCCCCGTTCACCAAAAAATACATGTGTCAAAACAACACTGAAGATCTGGAATCAATTTAGACAACATTTTTGGATCCTGAAAACCTCTCTTCCCCTCCAGTAGCCTCAAACTCAACTTTTCCCCCCATCTTTGGTTGATAGTGCTGGACTAGTCTTGCCATTAAAAGGTTTAGAGTTCTCCACATTAACAATACCTTTGCTAAATTTTAGATATTTTTAGTTAAATTTGGTCTCATTGGGCATATTTCTTTTAGGTTCTTACAGGTGCAGTTATATCTGCAGCATAGATCCTCAATTCCCCCAAACACACGTGTCTTACCCGCCTCTTAAATGTACCTTAACAATAATCAATAGAAAATTTTCTCTTACAAACAGCACTAAATCCTCATGTCAGGAGGAATTGGGTAATAGAACACCTAATGAATTATGGGATTTTCTAAAGTGTATACAAAGTCTCATCCAATGGAAACTCATTCATAGGGCTCAATGGACCAAACAAACATTATCCAAAATTTACAGGCTGTGAACCCTAATTGTGTAACATGATTTGTGTCTGCAAAACATGTTTTGGTGTTGCCCCTCTGTTGTTGCTTTCTGGAAAGACATTTTGAACTCTAAGAAGTCGATACACAGATTGAACCAAACTCATTTATTGCAGTATTTGGAGTTTCCTCACCAGCATTACAACTGACCAAAATGAATAAAGACATAATCGCCTTTGGCACTTTGTTGAAGAGACAATAAATTTGTCATGCTTTTTGAATTAAAACAATTTTAAGTTGCACAAAGCTGTAAAAAATTGAACACACACTCTAAGGGTCTATAAACACAATCTGTGCCATGTGGACATCCTTCTTTTCTTATCTTTAGCAACTATGCCAGAGAGATAAAGGAGAGACTCA